>JAPKLX010000017.1:3569744-3700444 GCA_026898415.1 Leonotis leonurus
TATTATTATTATTATTATTATTATTATTATTATTATTATTATTATTATTATTATTATTATATCTCAAATGATCAAAGACACTAACTAACTAACTAAATGAAGCCATTTGTATTAAATTAAAACAACAATTTTGTTAGTATTTGGTTTTATTTTCCAACTCACGAGGGCCACAAATTGCAATTTCAGTTACGGTTTGGTTGGTGCACAATTGTCGTGATTTTGGATTTGCTACGCTTTTATTTATATTTTATATATTTCAGTATTTATATTTTTTAAATAATTTGTGGTTCTTTAATTAATGATACTAGTAATATTTAATTAAGTCGTTGATTATTTGAGTAATCATAATAATCTAAAGTCAAATGAGCGAAACTAAAGAAAATGATGAAATGAATCAAAATGGAACTTCCTAATTTCACTCTATAGGTGGACCAAAGTTGAATATTTCATTGTTACAATTCAATTATTTTTATGATATATAGATGTGAAGGCAATGGAAAATAAAATTTTGACTCTCTCCACCTATATATGTATAGTGAATTAAATTCACTATATATGTAAGCCGACTTTTCTTAAATAATTAAAAATGTCAACGTTGAATGTTGTTTGTGCTTTTACTATTGAATCTTTTACTTTTCAACGTGTTTTGTAGTAGTAATTTTTATTTTTTGGTACTACCTAACCATTTATGACTATTATCCCCTATCCTACCTACCTACTATATATTAAATAAAAACAATATATACATAAGACAGATTCCGAATTTATATTTGAAATGGATTAAAAAAATAAAATTTTCAAAACAATATATTTTATATATGCATAAAAATTTTGGGATTGACTAATATTATATTGAGTCTTAAAAATATACATATATAACACTAAAAATTTTGGATTTGCACTGGTCTGAAGCTTAGTACAGCCCCTGTATACATATATCTAGATTAAGTTACTCTCACAAATCCTAATGTAGCTTTGTCAATAAACCCTACTACAACAACAAAGAACGAAAATTTCCTTATTCACAACCCTAGTGACATTTCATTTGCTATAGTTAGCTCGAAAGACATGATTTGAATGACGGGATAAAATGAGATGATTTTAAAATGAATATTTTCGATATAAAACACCTAAAGTGATTTTAATCACTTACTCTAAATCAAAATAAAAGTATTTTAATTATCTATTATATCTCATATTTTTGAAATATTACTAAAATAAATTATGATATAGTAAGTTGAATTCGAATCCAAAAATTTCAGTCTTAAAAATAATTTTTTTATTATTACACCAACACAACGTTTTACATTTGATGGTCGGAAGAGATCTATAGATTTGACTCGGACACACAAACATTTATGAAACTATTAACTAAACATTCAAATTCGTGGCCTCAATCATTATAGTTTCTATTATTAGATCTCACTTGACACCTCTAATATCTCCAATAATATATTGCCTTTTTCAACTAAAAGTTTCAGATGATTATATATAAACTTTTATATATTCTAGAGGAACTTGTCCAACTTTTACAGGTGTGATTATCGAGGTTAATTAAGCTAAAACCGGCCTAACTAGCTTAATTATTACATACTTTTAAACCAAATTACTTTAAACTACTTTTTGATTAATGACTTTAGTACAATATATAATCTCAGAATCTACCATGTTTAATGTTGTCCCGACGGGGAACATGCACGTGGCGCATTTTGGTTGGTGGAGAAACCCCACGTGTTTGTAATTATATTCTTTACTTGTTCCTTTAAACAAAGAGTTAGGTAACTATTTAATTAGGAACATAATAATCATCAAGCATAAGTCGATTTCGTTGAAACTTTTCAAGTTTGAATTATAAAAGTTGTTCTTCACAATATTTATTTCTTGAAAAGTTGCACTACGCCAGCTGGCTTGAACATGTACTATACGACAATCGAGGTATAAATAGTAGTTATTCATACTAATAAACGCGAATTAAATAGATATTAAATTCTACACACGATATTTCCCGGACTATCCATACTGATACCACAAACTAAATAGATATCAAATTCTAACCACAAATGTACTCGTTGATATTAAGTACATCTCAAATTCACACTTATTAATTAGGATCAGGTACCTATAGGTATTAGGTAGCCGCATGTAAATTGTATGTAAGTGTTAAAAGAGACGATAAAAACGAGTGTGTAAACTAATAAATTAAACATCTTTGCCTAATTACCTTCCTCGATCTTTTTTTGACCGATATTCAATTGTGCACTTTAAATAAAATAAATAAGGGAAAAAATTAAAAATACCCAAAACTTAAAATATACATGTTGGATATAACCAAAATCTAAAACACCATGTATAAAATACCCACTTTATTAAAATTGGTCAAAATTTGACTATTTTTTTCTAAATTCAATGCAATATTAAATTAGAACAACCGTTTGAATACACTTTTCCCAAAAAATCTCTTTCCTTTTCTCTCTCCCTTCGTCGCTCACCACCGTTTTTTTTCTTTTTATGCTCTAATCACATATTATATATTTATACAATGTATTGATCATATTTAATGGACAATCGGTGGCTAAACCTCATCCACCGGTGGTTAGCCTTGCCACCGGTGGATGATATATGTTGAGTTTGTGCCACCGGTTATAGTGTATTTTATGTGTAGATTATTGTTTGAACTCGAATATATAACAATCGGTGGCTAAACCTCATCCACCGGTGGTTATACTTGTCACCTGTAGATGATATATGTTGAGTTTGTGTCACCGGTTGTAATGTATTCTATGTGTAGATTATTGTTTTAGCTCGAATATATGACAACCATGGCTACATCCCAATAGAATATATAATTTATATATAGTTTGTTGATCATTTGATCATTTATTTACACGCTATTGTTATCCATTTTCAATAATTTTCTTTATAGAATAACATTTAATTTTTATACTAAAATTTTCTTTTACTTCCTATAATTTTTTATTTCACATTTACTATTTAATTAGAGAGAAATTAAATTGTTGGACAAATCATGAATTAATAATGAAGTAATCATTTATATATAACAACAAACATTTGTTGATTTCAATGCAATGTGTAAGAGAGTTTTAAACTTTTTTAAAAAAGTGAGTATTTTTAACATGTACATTATATTTTGGATAGTTTGTGCATGTACACTTTGCAAAATGAGTAGTTTTAACCATTAACACAATAAATAATCTCATTTGTCATAATCATTCATCTTATCTATAACTTGTACTCCCTCCGTCCCACTATTTCCATCCTCTTTTATTAAAATAATACACTCATTTTAATATAAAAGAAGACGGAAATAGTGAGACGGATGGAGTATCTTTATATAATAATGCACCAAGACTAAGTTATTTCCCATGTTATATGCATTTATTTATGACAATGGAGCCAAAACAACATGACATAATTACCTTCTTTTTTTTTTACTTGAGTTAATTAGTATGAGCTACAATATATGTACTTTGATTCAAATATAATTTAACTATCACGAATTTTATTATTGGAATGAATCATTATCAATAAATTTAATTGGTCATGCACGTAAAAGTGTAAATTATTTAAAAAATATTACATTTACATCTAAGATTTAATTATTAAGACATAGTAGTCAGACAATGACCATTTAATAACACTCCCAAATTATAATCTAATGTGAAAGCAGAAGTAATAATTTAATTATTACAGTTTATATAATTCGAGCTCCTAATTTAATGCACCTAATTTTATAAACATAGTAGTGCCTGCCATACATAATAATAATAAAAAATAAGTAATTATAATGCTAATAAGCTATAAAAATTGGTGTACCTAATTCTCCAATATAAACCTATCCTCAACCAATTAGTAACATTATTTATTTTCTTACAACATTATTTAACGTGAAAGGACTTGTAATAAATAATTAAGCATGCCCACACATTTCAGTTCAAACATCAAGAATTTAAGTTGCAATAACATTAATTATCTCCATGAATGAACGAATCTCCAGTAACGCCAAACCGTGGCATACTATATAAATCAAGGCAGTTTTAGCAGAATAATTTGGAAAAGTAGGAAGCAAATTAATTAAGATGATAGTAATTAAGATGATAAATGTGCTGTTAATAAGCACAACAATATTGGTATATGCAATGAAGGTGGAGAGTGACTATCCACAGAGAGATGGATGCCCTATGAAGATGAAGAAGGAATGTTGGGATGAAATAGCAAAAGAGATGACGTGTGGTGATCTCAACCGTCCAGTGTTCGACAAAGTTTCTGATGTTTGCTGTCTTAATCTTTACTACAATTATCTTGAAGATTGTTATTTCAATTCAATGGTTAAGGATGTGGGGAGAGAGATGAACAAATACTGCAAAAGGGATCAAACCCACATCCACCTTAAAGCTGATCAGATTTGGGATTTCTGTACCCAGTTTACTTAAATCTTAAATCTTATTCTATCCATCGATATTATTACAATTAATAATCCTTTTACCTTTATTTTATGAAAACGGATAATTTTATCTATTACCACCTTCAAATAAGATGAAAAGTTGAAAATGGGCCTAACCTTTTGATTTAAAATAGGGGCAGTGTTTTTCTAAAGCCTTTATTTATAAATTTGAAATGGGCTGGCTAGTATTATGATTAGCTAATAATTCTGCACAATCACAAATTCAAAATGGCAGCCAAATTTATACGAGTACTACTTTTATGAGTTTTTATTCAGTTAGATCCGAAATGGAGTACATAATTTAACTTAAAATAAAATATATACCGAGTGAAATATTAGGTCGAAAATAAAATCTCTCATTATTTTTGGCACTGTTTTTAGGATGTTTTAATCAATTAGTAGCAGTGTGAAGGAAGTTTTCATTAGTGTGTATATATACTTCAGTTATTTTCATCATTACTTAATTAACTTGGATTTTGTTAACAAAAAAACAAGAAAGAATCAACAAAAACTAGAGTCCATAAATCTGATAAACTCATCGAAATCAATCCTGTGGTCTCCATTCCGATCAAACTCTGCAATCATTGCCCTGCAATTATCAAGCTTGAACCCTTCAGAAAACCCTAGAGAGCACATCACCTTCTGCAACTCGTACGCATCAATAAACCCATCTCTATCCACATCAAACACATCAAAAGCTTCCTTCACTTCTGCAAGCCTGGGCTTCTCCTCTTCGAACACCTCCCAAAGGTCAAAACTCATGGCTTCACCCGCGCCACTGCTCAACATCCCCAGCCTACTCAAAACGACGTCGCCGTCTGCTCTGCACACGCTTGCGTCGCCCTCCTCTTGCATCATCACAGTATCATCTCCGCCCTCGTTCTTGAATATTTGTGGGAGTAAGGCGTAGAGCCTTTTCCTGTCTGAAGCCAGCAAGTGGAAGAGGAGGAACTCAAACATGCCCACAACAAGAATGATGAATTGAATATCAGTAAGGGAGGGAGAGGATTTATCAGCTGCTGATGTCATCATCTTCATGGGAAATTAGTTCAGTCGATACCTTGATGACTTAATGGGTGGTGGGTGATACATACATACACACACACAAATATATATACAAGAAAATGGAGCAACTGCATATATATTGTACGTGTGTGATATTCCAAGAAATTTCCATGCATTGTAGGAAGTATTATATGGAAATGGTTAAGTCTGAATTAATAATGATAGTGGGGATGCTTTTATTGGACGTTTCTCCTTTTCTTGTATTGATAAAGAAGGTGACATTCTATGTGGAAATTTTCAAGTAAACATACACAAGTGTCTTTTGCCGTATTCCTGAGTTTTCTAGGATTAATTGACTTTTATTAGAGTTTTTAGTGCTTTGCAATTTCGTCGAAGTGAAGTTGATTAGCCATGAAGAAAAGGATTTGTATTGATTAAATTAATTATTAGTAATTATTTTGTTTTATCATTTAATTTCTTCTTTTTTCCTTTTCATTTTTTATGCTACAAAAGTATATAGAATGAGATGTTGATTTTCCGGGTAATATAATTCCAATTGAAAGAGTATATTTTGCTACTGTGCAAGTGATAAATTAGTAATTCTTTTACAACAATCCCATGACAATCTTTGTTATTACCATGTTCTAAAAAGCATATTGAATTTTGTACACGTTGATTTGATACTTAAGAAAGAAGCTAATATTTTAATGAGGTTCATATACTCATATGATCGTATATTGTGGCTGCCACAAGTTATATTTGTTGGCCTAATGAAAAGGTGGTCAAATCTAGAGAAAATATGTTTCGGGTTTGAATCTTTCGTAACGCGGTTTTTGTAATTTTGTAATTGACATCTAATCTTTGTTATCTCACTCTAATCTTGCTCTCAGTGGATATTATAATTATGTACAAAAAAAGCCAACACCAACCAGAGAACACTAATTGCTAGTTAAAGTGTCAGCTAATCAAACATCTTTGACAAAATTGAAGAGAATAAACAACCCAATCTCCAATCTCATTTCTCCTCATCTTCTGTAAAAAGAGATTATCATCCCAGTTTTTAGAACAGTAATTGAGACATTCAAGAAACATGAAACACTAACTTTTGATGAGATCAAGTGCTGCTCTCATGGAAGCTCACTGACCTTGATAATGCTGCCGGATTGGCTTGTAATACTGTGGAGGTTTCTTGTTCTTGATGAGGCTTTCTATCGTCTTTCGATCGACTCTGAAAGGGCTTGAAAAGACCACCACCACCACCACCCACGGAATCACTCGTCTCCTTCCTTATACCCAAAGTTGCCCATATGGAACTCTTAGCCGCCTCTTCAGGGTCATCGATTCTCAATGTCTTTGGAACCCATAAACAGTTCTCATTTCCACTCCTTGCTTCCTCAACGTTAGCCGGTTTCAGAACAATGTCGTCTCTTGAATGCTTCCCTAAAGTTGGGGAAGTCGGAGGCGTATGGTTCTGTGAAGGTGTTGGTGGAATGACCCAAGGAACATTCCAAGCACTAGGTACTGCACAGCCACCCCAGTAAGGTGGTGGGGTGGCATAGAATGGCATAACCAAGCTACCGGGTTGGGGGAAGTTCGGTAGTGGAGGCACGTGTGTACTCCATGGAAGAACAGAATGCCATGGATAAGCTGGCCAAGGGGTTGCAGGGAAGTAGGGCATCTGAGGAGGAGGAGGAGGAATGGGATGACAGTTTGGTATCTGTTCTTGCAAACCGGTTTTATCGTCTTCCTCTTTTGAACTTACTGCAGTGGCAGAAGATCCATTTAGATTCTTATCTCCATTCTCTTTAACTGTTTTATCAGCAATATTCAAGACCGAAACCATTGATTCGCACAGAGGTGTATCTGAGTTGAAAGTGATGACAGTGCCATTGGGGCTCAGCATAGGCTGCAGGTGCATTCCATTTGGATGAAGGCCCTCCCCAACACTTAGATGACGGAATTGGGAAGCAACGTTCTTGTTCTTACGCCGACCAGCTCCAACCGGCACGTTCCTCATAGTCCCACCAGCTGTCCAGTACCTCTGGCAATTCTTGCAGAAATGCCTCGGTTGGTTTACGTTGTAATTGTTGAAATAACAAAATTTCGTATCCATGCTGTTGCAACGAGGACACGGGACTAACTTGTCCGGCTTCTTCAGCGTTTTGTCATGTGAGTTACTAGTCTCCTGGTCATCTTCCGTCTTCGAACTTTGTAGAGCTCCACCATCACTATCAGCATATGATGCCTTTGGCTCCTCAGCTGTTTTTGTGTAACAATCTTTCAACACTTGTGATATCAAAGGCTGGGCGTCGTCTTCCTCTCGAGCACCTTCTTTTGAGCCTGCTTGCTTCTGCAATCAAATAATGGACCAATAGATAAGATAACTATTATACTATATACTAGGAACAAGATATCCTATCTCATATCTTAAACAAAGACTCCAAAAGAAACAAGACTCAATAAGCCAATCAATCACTAGAGCAAAACAAGAGAAGAATGAGAATCATTGCAGTAAAGCAAGTTAAAAACTAAGAGAATCTGAGATACATTGATTTGTTGCAACTTCCACGGTAGAATCCTCATTTTGGGCATAAATGGACTGTTATTGCAAGGGAAAATATACATTTACAAATATCCATGAACACAAGCAGAGTAAGAAAAGCAAACGAACACAATCTTGAAATTGCAGAGGTTGGTTGTCAAAGCTTAGACCAGACCAAATTCAATCATTTCACAAATAAGGGAAATGAAATAATTTTCTTTTATAAAACCTAAATAGTTCCTAAATCAGAATACTAAAATTTAACTCAAGATACAAACTTATCTAATTCAGTGTCAACAACATAATCCAAAATCAAAACTCTTGAATTAATAAAAACTAAGATTGACCCAAGAATCATAATCAAAAGTAGCCCCCCAAAAAAACTTCAAAATCAAACCTTGTTGGGTTCTTGGATTTCTGCATCGCCATTTAAATTGCTTTCCCCATTCATGGAGTCAGATGAACAAGGGGGATCTTGAATCGAGCTAGCATCACCGGATTGAACTGCTTCACCGACGTTCTCCACCGCCGCCGCCGCCGCCGCCGAGGAAACTTCCGGTAGTTCAATGGTTTTGCCGAACAGCTTTATCTTGGGATCTTTCAGCTCAGACATTCTATCTCTCTCTCTCTATATATCTATCTCTGTCTGTGTATATGAAGGAGACAAAAGCTCTCCCGATGAGTTGGGATAAATTCGGAGATCTGACACGCACTCACACTGAGGGTGGTGTAAACTGCGTTCTTTGTTTCTATTTCTGGGTGCACCTTTTTGGTGTGTGTTTCTCTGTGTCGTTGGGACAACGTGGGAGATGGCGATTTTAAGGTTTGAGTCCACGTCAGCATCCTTTGCTTCATTCTCAGCCACGAGTTTGTTTGTGGCCTTCAGATCTCTTCTTTTCCTTCCTTTTTCCTTTTTCTTGCTTTTGATTCTTCTACTCCTTCTCTGTGGGCCCCCTTCATCCAATCTGACTCATCATTTTCCCCTCACTTTTTTGCTTTTTTTTACTCCATTTTTAACTAATTTATCCCCCTCAACATTGCTAGATGTATCACAAAATATAAATAAAAAATAAAAATTTAATGTATAATTAGTTATGTAATATTATCTTTTATCAAATAATTAGTGTGAATGATGCCAAGTTCCTTGCTGTCTTTTCAAAAAAAGTAGCCAAACTTTTCAGACTTTTTGATTTACTTTTTTCATTTTGAAATGGATAATAATGAAAGTTTGTTATAATATTGAAAAAGAAGGTTTACGTGTGGAATCAGCAACGTTTTTCTTATTACTTAATTAAGATAATTAATACTTTTAGTTGAAGCTATCGAATATATAAATAAATTTTGTTGTTATATTCTATTTTGTACAAATTAAATTTTATGTAAAAAATTAAATTACTAACAAAAATCATTATTATTCAAAAAATTAAAAATTCATATTAAATTTAAAATAATTTACTGAATAACAAATACACTAAATTGACGAAAGTTAATTAGTTAAACACAAAATTGGACTTCCTCAAACTTGCTTACGTCATATCATTTGCAAATTAATATGAAAGCTGACTAAAGTAGGAAGAATCCACCATGAATGAAATGCATTAACATCAAAGTTGAATTCCAGTCCATCCTAGTCCACAGACTTCCAACATCAAGAGTTTGTCTGTTGGTGTGTAAGGTTTGTTAACGTGCAAGACGCGAGCCACTCATCTCACCATTGACGCTCGAAGCTTTCCAAGAAAAAGGGTTAGCTTAATTGATAGGAATCAAAAGAAAACCAGAGAAAGGGCCAGAGTGTTCATATACATATGTATTATCATGGTTCATGAGTCATGGCTACTACTAAGTAGTACTCCTATATTACAACATATATTTGCTTTGTCCTTTTCAGCCGGCCAAGAATCATTTTTTCTCTTGTTTAGATTCCGATTCTTGACCTTTGATGGTCTTGAGTGAAGTGGGGCTTCTCTTAAAGTTACTTTTCCGATTTCTGTTTTCAAAAGTGACTGCCGATTCTTTGATTAGGGTAAAGATTGAATCTTGGATCGCCGGTTGCAATTCCGACCCAGATGTTCTATTTCGGTAGCTCAATTGGTTGACCAGCATATAGAGATGGCGAAATCTGTGAATTCAAGCGGCCCATGTTCGAAAGCGAAGCAAATCGATCAATTGGGCAAGAGCAGAAAGAGTCCCTTGAACATCCCCGCGTGCGATCAATCTCGCTCTGCTCTAATCGATGTATTAATCCTGATTGCTGTGATTTGCGCCTGCGGCTTTCTGCTGTACCCGTATGCCAAGATTCTAGGGCAGAAGAGCTTCGAACTATGGGAGGAAGTAGCGGAGGTAGTAATTGAGGAAATAGTGCGTGCCCCATTGGTGTTCGGATGCTTAGGGCTGAGCATACTGTTCGCGGTGATGGCGCTGGTGGTGATCACGGTGTGCACACACAGTAAGTGCGGGAAAGTAGGGTGCAGAGGGCTGCAGAAGGCTGCCGAATTCGACATTCAGTTGGAGGGTGAGTGTAGTATGCAAGGAGGTAGCTGTGGTTCGTTGAAAAAGGGGATGTTCGAATTGCCACGCGATCATCACAAGGAGCTGGAGGCGGAGCTGAAGAAGATGGCGCCGCCGAACGGGAGGGCGGTGCTGGTGTTCCGAGCACGGTGTGGATGCTCACTTGGGAGAATGGAGGTGCCCGGCCCCCGGAAATCTCGAAAGCTTAAGAAGTAAGGCCTACTTCGATTTCGATATCGTTTTTTTTGTATACTACACTGAATTAGAGATAGTGATGAGCAGGTTTCTGTTACATGTTTATGTAGAGATTACCATAGTAGATAGGAATAAGCTCATTGGAATAAGTTAGCTGAACAGTATACTACTTCTCAGTTATTATTCAAAGAATATGGAATTCCCTCTTGAAATGGCTTTATTATATCTGATCATTACTCTTTATCTGCTTGTGAAAAAGGTTCTTTTTTCTGGTCCCATGTTGCTAGTTGCTACTCATTATCTGCTGGTGGAAAAGGTTCTTGTTCTGGTCTCATGTTGCTTTACATCTGCTCTAAGCCTTTTCTTTTTTGTTTGTTTTGAAATGAGGATTTATCTTTTTGGACTGTGATATGCCACTTTTGATTGTTCCTTGATATTGATTCTGAAATCTGGATGCATGCATTATTTGAATTTCAATCTGATAAATCAAGATCACAATCTGGCTGGTTAGAGTTACAGTTGATAGTTTTAGCCTTATTTGAATAAACATGGATCCATCAATATGAACATGATCCTCTTCAGGAAAGAATCTCTGCATTGTTACAAAGATAATCAAGTTGACTTTTGCAGAGGGTTGAAAAATGGCTTCCTTAATTTTTAATAGACTAAAGCTTATTTTTTTCAAGTGTTATCCATGAAGTTTATCTCCCACCTGCAGTTTGATGGAGTAGTAGAGTTTGGACAGAATCCAGAGTATCTGTTTTTAGTTAGTGTTTGGCTAAAATCTTGTTTTTTAATCACATTATGAGACAGACGTATCTTAAATGTATTGTTTATGACTTACTAAGAAATAGTACATCTCCAAGCCAACTCACAATTAGTGTTGTACTAGCCTCCCAAAACAAGCAAGATTGAGCTAGCTAGCCTCAGTGCATATCATTTCAAGATCGCATTTCAAACTCCTCTTTGGTCTCATTCTACTCCACTGCATCGAGTCGATTGCTCGACTCGATCAGTCAATCATGTTAGGTGTCGACAAATGCTCGTTCAACATCGGATCTGCAGGTTGGTGGTGGTGGATGGAGTAGTACTACTTCAGCATTCAGATGGCAATGGCAATGGCAATGGCATGCATGCATGCTTTGGGACATGCAGCACAAGTACTAGATCAATAATATTCATTAACCATTAATCATCCTTTATAACAATTAACACATGCAGCAGCAGCAGCAGCAGCAGCTGCTGCGTACCCTCATTAACTATATTGTTCCTTGTGTACGTGAGTGACTTCTTCATAAGCATCATTATTTCATTATTTGGATATATACACACGAGCACAGCCATGTTACTTAATTTAATCGATCAACTGTTAAGTTCAAATTTGACTAATTAATCGATCTCCAGGAATTCAATATATATATATATATAGCTCAGATTAATCCCAACTCGAAATTAAAGAGAAAGGCTGAAACAACTCAATCAAAAAATATATCATTGTTCTGGGCGGATATTTGATACTATTAACTAGTCAATCTCAATATTCACGAAAAATAGATAACTTTATATTTTCTGTTGGTGTAATTAATTAATGTAAATAAACAGTTAGTGGAAACGTGGCGCTAATTTAAGCTGCAGAAAATAATCAGAGCACGTGTCATACATGGAGGCTGCTACACCACATACGTGTCTCTAATTTTTGAGGTTGCTTAAATGACTTGATTAAGGAATAATACTAAACTACTTAATTAAAGAGGTGGTTTTCAATTTCATGCACTAAACTCCAATACTTATTTCATACGTACGATGTTGGACTTTGCAATTTCAACATTTCCAGTTACTACCACCTAACCATCTTATTTAATTAATTAATCAATTCCACTTTTCATCAACTTAAACAAATTAAGCTGCCGCTCATAGAGGAGTTAGCCCTTATATTCTGGGAATAACTCTCCAACTCAAATTTATGGAATCCGACAAAAGCCAGTTATTACATTTTTGTATATTTATTTTTTTAAATATAGAATTATAAAATATATATATGTAATATTTTTTTAAATATTATAGCTTGATTGATCCATATGCTAGTCCGAAAAGAAAAAAATTAAAATAGATTTATAAATTTAAATCCGAAAAAATTCAATCTGATTTAGCTCGAGTCAACTAACTGAGCAAGTTAGTTTCAAATCGAGAAGGAAATTTCAAATTTACACGAAATGTGTTACTTTAACTGGGACTAATTATTTTTCATTCCGTCTGCAAAAAATAAGTGTACGTTTTTTAGTGAAAATAGTACTAGTACTAATAAGAATCTTTATATAATTAATAAATCTCTATATAATATGAATATCTATGTAATTATTGGCGATTTTCAAATATGGAACCTCCGATCGAATTAAATATATATAAAAAAAAATCAAAATAATCATCACGTAATAGTTAATACACTATGCATGCACTTTATAATTTAACTTCAATAGATGAGTGCATTTAAATGTGTTTGAAAACTAAAAATAAAAGTGTATATTAGTACTGCAGAGTAACATAAAAAGAGCAGAAGTCTAACTAAAATTAAATGAGGTAGTCGTTCGCAAAATGAATGGTAGTCATCACATTAATTAATGCTATTTTGACTGAAGTAGTTAATTATTAAATGTTTGTTTGGTAGGTGATGATTTATATAATTACTGTATATATAACTTACCTGGTCTCTTTTATTTTTAACTTTAATTAAATTAATTAAAATACTCATCATCATATATAGTGCCGACAAGCATGCATTCTATAACAAATACAAATTATTCAAATAATTAGTCACATTTACAACTATAACCACTAATTATACCATCACATGCATGTCAATAATAATTTTAATAACATACCATTTATAATTTTGTGACATGCATGTAAATTATTTACACCACGTCACTATTAAAAAATGTTTTGCAGTTAGTTATTTCGAGTGTACAATATTTCATCTAATAAGTTTATTATTAGAATTTAACCTCGATAAAGTGTTTATTATTCCGATCCCCCTTATTACGTATAAGAATAATAATTCTTTAATTCCATTAAAGCAAGCATAAATCAATGAACGAATATTCATTCAATATTTTCTTAATATCAGTCATAAGTCATAACCAATAATACTTTTAAAATATATATATATATATATATATATTCGGGAAATTGGAATTTATATTTATCAAGCATGCAGTTATGATGATTGGGTATATTATTATAGGCCAACTCTGTAGAAATGAGTGGGTTTAAATATAATGTTTATAATAAATGGTTACACAAATTAAATTGTTATATTTTTTTACTTGAAGTTAAAGCAAAGAAAATCCGAATTTGTTTTCCCCCTGGATAATAAAACCATTATTTTAATTTATTTTATTTGTGATAATACAACACTGAAGTCTGAAACAATATACATACTCAGTTATCCTCCCATACTCAATAATATATATATATATATATATGATAATTAGGGCAAAAAAGAAAAGAAAAGAAAAGAAAAAGAAAAGGAAAGAAAGAAAGAAGAATCCGATGATGTTAAGCGAAAGAAAACAAGAATGTAAATGAATCCGCGTTGTGATTAATTATGAGTGCAACACACACAGAGACAGAGATAGATGGCATGAGATCATTTATTACCGTTTGCTATTACATTAATAATACCAAGACATTTTGCGTGACTAGAGTTTAAGATTTAAGGTATATATAAAGAAAAAATATATTTTATATCTTATATTATTAATTATGTCACGTATCACCATTTTATTGATATAATATGAAATGTAACACGAATAGGCAATACAAGATCCGAGAAATCAATACTGGAGTCCTCTTTCACTAATAAATGCATATTATCTGCCTCTCTCTCTTTCTTTTTTTACTTCAATTTATTTATTTACATCAATTTGATAAATATATAATCTTATGCGTAACTCTCACGCTATCACAACTTCTTCTTTCATTTAATTTACAATTCGACTGATTTTTACCGAACATGAATTTTAAGAATATATTTTGACTTTAACATGAAAGGTGTAGTAATTTGAATTAACCTTACTACTTGTTTCGAATTATCAAGGGAATGTCATGTTGAATTGATAATACTACGAGGGCATGCTTTAAATTACAATAAATTCATAGTTTGTTACTACTAATTACCTAAGAATGAAAGACTGATTACAATTAGTCTATCAAATAGTAGCAATCAATTACACACAGAGTGATGTTTGTGTTTATAATAACTCTTCACAAACAGATAAAACTTAGGGAAATGGCTTCGTTTTTTTACTTCTCACAGTTGGCCCTATTACCTGCTACTGTTACAATGAACTGTTTATATCACAGTCACAGACATCTATTATTGAATTCAATATGTGCTGTAAAATACCCAAATGGGATTTATAATTCAATTGAATTCATACTATGTGCTGTAAAATACCCAAAGGAATAATGAAGTCCAGATTTATCAAATTAATAGGTTTAATGACTAATGACTCAGACAGTCAACTATAGTTAGAAATTTGCAAGAAAAGACCAAGTCAAACCCGGAAAGAATAATGAAGTTAGTTAAGGTTGTAAGAAAGTAAGCAATAATTTAGGGCATAATTTATGAGAGTTAACCATGGAAATTAACCATGGTTAGAGTGCAAAAAATAAGTGGTCAACAAGCATCAGCACAAAATCAAGATTTTATCATCATCATCATCATTATCATCATCACCCAAACAGAAAACCAAACACTGGCTTCTCTCTCTCTTTCTATCTCTAAATTAAGCTTCTTTCTTATCTATCTCTCCCTTTCTTCCACCCCTTCCCCACATGCCTAAAGATTCTTGCTTTTTCCTCAAAACCCTAACTTCATCTCTAATCACAATCTCCTAAAAACCACTGCAAGAAAATTAAGATAAAAGTAAACACACACAGTCACTCACAGTCACAGGCACAAGAAAAAGGAAAAAAGAATTCTTTTTTAGTCTTGCTCTAAATTTTACTGTAATATTTTTTTGATGTAGTTTGAGCTGCCATGGATATAAGCAACTCGGCAGTGAAAACGCCCGATGCTGAATCCGAGACTCCGACCCGGATCCAACCCGGTAACAAGCCTGCGCCGCCGCCCAGTAACGGTCTGCTCAAGCGCCACGCGCCGCTGCACCTGCACCACGGCCACCCCGTGGTTGTCTCGTACAAGGAATGCTTGAAGAACCACGCCGCCGCCCTCGGCGGCCACGCCATCGACGGTTGCGGCGAGTTCATGCCCTCTCCGGCCTCCAATCCCTCCGATCCCACCTCGCTAAAATGCGCCGCCTGCGGCTGTCACCGGAATTTCCACCGCCGTGAGCCCGAGGAGCCGCTGGTGCCCAACGCTGCCTTACCGGCGCTGGAGTATCGCCCCCACCACCGGCACCACCCTCCCCCTCCTACGGCGCCGCGGCTCGGCAGCGCCAGCCCGGATGATTCGCCGTCGCCGCCGCCGATCTCCTCGTCGTACTACCCTTCGGCACCGCACATGTTGTTAGCTCTGAGTCACGGGCTTTCGGCGGCCCAGCCCGAGAGCGGCGCTCTGATTCCCGCTTCCTTGCCGGCGGTAATGAGCTCCGGCAGCCGCAAACGGTTCCGCACGAAGTTCAGTCAGAATCAGAAGGAGAAAATGCTGGAATTCGCGGAGAGAGTGGGGTGGAGAATGCAGAAGAAAGATGAAGATTTGTTGAATGATTTTTGCAGACAAGTTGGGATCGAGAAAGGGGTTCTGAAAGTGTGGATGCATAACAACAAGAACACTCTCGCTAAGAAAGATCCCAAATCTAACACCGTCTCCACTCCGCCGCCACTCGCCAGTAACGGCGGAGGAATGACCGCCGATGACCACCACCACCACCACCACCTGCATCATGATAACAGTATTCTTGGTACTGATGGGTCTTCTTCTTCTTGAATCTTAATTTCCTTAAACCTAAGATCCTTAATTAATTATAATAAATTAAGTACTTTTAGATAGTGAGAAGAAAACAAATCGGAATTTCGGCTGCAATTTGTTACTTAATTTCTTCTAATTCCTGCTTATTTGTGGATTATTAATCCTTAATGTTTTCATCAGTAGCTATTTCTATGATTAATTAGCCTTAATTATTTTCTTGATCACCAGTACCTGCTAAATAGTGGAGTGCTCCACTTTATATTGGCAATTAGCATGCATGAATTTAAGAGATCTGATTTAATGAATTAATTAATTGATTACTGTTGGCTTGTCTGAAATCAAGAAGCAAAAAGTGGTTATATTAAACTAATTGGATGCAGTTACTCTTAATAAGCCTATATAGATATAGATATACTTTCCTTTGATCTCATGATGAGAAAAGGAAAGGATTTATTATATATATATATGTAGATTTGTTATTAATAAGAGAATTATTACCAGATTAGTAATAAATGGTGAAGGTTTGTACTTGAGAGATGTCATTATCTCATATTATATTCTTGCATCTTCTGCTTTATTTCATATCTCTAATCTTTATCTCAGTGGGACGGTAATTGATTTGACATTACCTTTTGAACGCTTGTTTTACTTTTATATAATAATAATAATATCTATTACTGACTTTCACGTTTTAGTTTAAATGTGCTTTCATAATCTAATACCAGCACCCCAATTAATCATTATCTTAATATAGACTCTTAATTTGGTTAATTAATTAAAGTAACCACCGAGTGAATAGTCACATTATAGATACATTTACTTACCTTTTAAGGGAAGCACAAATAATTATTGGATGGTGACTGGTGAGGAAGAAGGGGTGGCACTGTCTTTTCCATAACATCTTTGACAAATAATGTTTTTTTTTTATAAAATTTATAATTTTTAAGTTGTTAACTAATCTAGTAATTAGAGTACAGTGCAAATGAATACATATAAATTAGAAAAGAATAATGACGAGAATTATAATTATTGGTAATCTTATGTAATATTGTGACATCACATTAATAATAAGCTGGGAAACTGATTAAGCATGCAATTACTTTTGAGAAATAATGATTCTCTATTTGATTTTCAATAGATTGTAAAATCTCAAAATTATGAACATTTATGATTTTATCCCACATGTTGATAACTACGTACACCAAGTTGCTTCCTACATTTTCTTTTTAGTCCGTCCATTAAATTTTTTCTCATTTTCTCTCTATTTTATTCACTCTTATTTAATGTGAATCTCATTCTTCACTCACAATACCTTACACATCATCTAACTTTTATGAGACTCATTCTCCACTAACTACACTTTACTATCATTTTACCCCTTACCAACTAAGTCAACACATTTTATTAAAATTCGTGTCGAGTCAAAATGGGAACATCTTTTGTGGACGGGGTGGTATATAAAATTTCCCAACATTAAAGAATAGGTGGATGTGGTAGTTGGGCCTGTTTTGTAATTTTGAAATTGAGAAGTGGAAGTACTCTAATTGGACCCAATGTTGGCTGGACTTATTTGATTATATTGTGCAAGTAAATTTGTCTAATTGGACCGAAATGTCCCCATATTGCGAGTTTCTTAAAATATGTCTTCAATTTAACTTTCATGATTCGGTAATTTTGAACTTAACCCCCTCAGCTTCTCCTTATAGCCCCAATTAAAAGCAAAAACTTGAATTTACTATTTTATCCTCACAATTCTAATTTATGACAATTCATCAATTTATTTTATTTCATGGTCATTACATTTTAAGTTTTGTGGCTAGTCATTTCACATTATGTGATGAGACAGAAGAGGGGCACTACTAATAGTAATAGCACAACTTTAACAATTTTATAGGCTTGCACCATTTGAGTGGAGAATATATAAATAACAAAAGATGAGCCCAAGTGTTCCAACACAAATGGCATTTTAGTCAATAAACTCTCTTTATATTTTAAATAAATTAGACTAAATCGAAATAATAGAATAAAATAGGGTGGGAGAGATAACACATTATTGGGGTGAAAGAGACCAAAGAGTGCAATAATAAATCTAAAGCAATAGGATGTATTGTCCTTCTCCTGCTGCAGGCTTCTGCTTCCCTCCAAATATTACCTTCTTCAATTATCTATTTCTCTTCTTAACTCATTCTTCTCAATCTCAATACCTGCCTTTCACAAAACAACAAAACCAAATGAATAGCACAAACACTGACCTCTTAACTGATTATTCCTATAATCTCTACCAAATCACTTATTACCAGAATCAGAAATCAAACTAATGATCATAACCACTAATCTATATATATATATGCTATTACCAGAATAATAATAATAATAATAAAGGAAGGTGTTATTTATGCATGTAATGTAACAAACAAGTTGGTTCCTCGGAACTAAGCAAGCATGAAGCAGCAGCCTCCTTTAGTTATTATCTTCATGTTTCATTCCTAAATTAGGTCTCCTTTCTACTTCTTCTGATTTTGATCTCTCTGCTAATTTCCCTTTTTATCTTTCTTTTATAGGTGAAAAGTCCCTTTTCTTTTATTTATTCAAACAATGCATCACCACTTCCACCCGAATTTTCTTCCATTTGTTGCTTCAATCTGAAATTAAACCCTTGATTAATCTGGATAAATAACCAATCCCATCACCAGAAAATATAGATTAAAAGAAAGCCAATGAGAAAGCTCCAGTCTTTCTGAACATGGCTTCTGGTTCTGGATTCCTCTCCCAAAAGCTGACATCTCTGATTCATGCTGTTTCTTGGTTTCTAATTCAGTTATTCTTGAATTTCTCGAGGTGGGTTTTTTTTTTCATGGATGTGTTTACGTCGATTCTCTCGTTTTATTTTCTTCTAAATTGTTTAGTTGCTGACAGGTTGCGAAAGGTTGGTTTTTGGTGGAGGAAGAATGGTGAAGATAGCGTCTTCCTTGAGACAGGGAGTGAAGCTGGAAATGAACACAAATCGGAGTTGCATTTGAAATTTAAGTTCCCAACATTTGATGAATTCAGAAGAATCCAGAAAGGAAGGGATTGTTCTACTGAAAATATTGATACAGAAAGGAGATCGGTGAGTGCCTTCATTGAGGTACTCACCACTTTTCCTCTTGCTGAAATCAGCCCACTTGAATATGAAGACCTCTCTCAGAAGCAGAGACAGGAAGAAGATCAAGAAGTGATTGCATTGGAGTTTGCAGAAAATAAGGTAAATTATTCAGTTGAAGGAAGTCAAGATTTTGTTGATGAATCTGAGTTCCATTCTGAGAGAAGCAGTGATGACTTCTTGTCTGATGGTGAGAATGAGGCTATAGGGTTTGAAGAGAATAAGGAGTTGAAGGAGAGAGTAGAAGAGCATGATTTTCATAATGCAGTGGTAGAGTTAAGCTCTGATTTCTTGTCTGAAAAAGATTTTATACATTCAGACAAGAAACAAGTCTATGGATTACTGTCCATGGAGGAGGGTGCAGGAGATCATGATGCTCGAAAATCGAAAGAAGACGAATGTGGAGATGCAAACAA
Organism: Leonotis leonurus; assembly: GCA_026898415.1. Taxonomy (NCBI): domain Eukaryota; kingdom Viridiplantae; phylum Streptophyta; class Magnoliopsida; order Lamiales; family Lamiaceae; genus Leonotis; species Leonotis leonurus. The sequence continues at coordinate 3,589,947 of JAPKLX010000017.1, forward strand.
GTTGGAGTCATTGTGGGAGCATCATGAGTTGATCGAGCAGTTGCAAATGGAGCTGAGGAAGGTTAAAGCCACAGGTCTGCCTACAATCATAGAGGAATCGGAGTGTTCGCCTAAGATCGTCGATGATTTGAAGGCGTGGAAGATCGACGAAGAAACCGACAAACTACAGCACCAAGATTGTATGGGAGAGCTTCACAAGTTCTACAAGAGCTATAGAGAAATGATGCGTAAGTTTGATATCCTCAATTACCAGAAGATGTATGCCATGGGTAAGTACTAAGCAGCTTCTTTCTTGTTACTTCAATTTCCATTACACTATTATGTCCTAACTAATATACATATCTGTTTCCATGTTCAATATAATGTGGTTGTGAGACATGATCATGAAGGGGAACTAACTTGCATGATTTAGTACTGCCTAATATGAATGATGTTGTGTTGTGTTGTAGCTTCTTATAGTTGCATGAACTACAGGTTTTCTGCAGCTCAAGGATCCTTTCCAATCAACGTCACAGCGAAAACACGAACGTGCCCCGATCCTCAAGTCCCTCGTCTCCCAAAACCTTTGGCTGTTCAAACACAAAAGGCAGGGGAGCAGCCCTATAAAGAAGCTGATCAATGAATTAGAAGGCGATGTTGAAGTCGTGTACGTGGGGCAGACGTGCTTGTCGTGGGAATTCTTGCGTTGGCAATACGAGAAAGCCTTACACCTATGGAACTCTGATCCACAGGGAGTCCACCGGTACAACGAAGTGGCAGCCGAATTTCAGCAGTTTCAAGTCCTCCTGCAGCGGTTCACGGAAGACGCGCCTTACCAGGGTCCGAGAGTGCAGAGTTATGTCAAGAGTCGCTGCGTTCTTCGCAATCTTCTTCAAGTTCCTCTCATAAGAGGTGATCAATTACTTATAATGGAGTGTTTGGACTTGTTCATGGATATTATTTCATTACATTTAAGCTAATGCTTGTCTCTTGGCAGAGGACTTCTTGGAAGACAAACACAGAAGCATGGAAGCTGAATATATGATCGCTAGTGATATACTAGTAGAGATGGTAGAGGAATCGATTCGAATATTTTGGGAGTTCATTGCATCGGACAAGGATTGCAGCATTGTTTCGAACAAAGTGGCTGAGCTTCACAGCACAGAAGACCTCAAGATGTTGATAGAGCTCAAGAAAATGCTTCAAAAGGTCCGGTCTCGCTACCCGAATTAATATCTTTCGTTCGTACGTTTTGTATTGATATCAACTGCGGGCCATTGTCGGAAAAGAGAAAAGATTAAGAGTGTAATGGCACTCATTTCGTGTATATTGATTGATTCACTAGTGTTGTGATTTGAATGCAGAAGGTTAGGAGGCTCAAGGATGTATTGAGGAGTGAGAAGTGCATATTGAAGAAATGGAGGAAGAGGAGAGGAGATGATTCAGACCAAGCACTTCAATTTTTTGCACAAGTGGATGTAAAATTAGTGTGTAGGGTTTTGAATATGTCAAGAATTAGTAGGGACCAACTACTTTGGTGTCAAAATAAATTGAGTATGATTAACTTTGTGAACAAGAAAATCTACGTGGAGCCAGCTTTTTTGCTATTCCCATGTTGATTAATTTACTACCATTTCTTCATTTTTACTTCCAATAGAATTTAATGTCATGCTATTTTAGTAGATGTGTGTGTTATTATATAAAACTGTCCGGCACTGATATATCAATATTTCTTCTTTGTTTTGACTTTAGTTGATAACGTGTAACGTGTGTATAGTAAGTTATGCCGCCATAAGAAATAAGTGATCATTTTGTTGTTATTATATGTTTTTAAAAAAATTAAATTACATAATCTTGTCACAAATGAATCGAATCTGAGACCAATTACATTAGACATTAACTTCACTATCATAAAAGTAATGCACACTTATTATGATATGTTTGTTAATTACGTAGGATGTAATAAATTCTTATACAAGAATGTCTAGAACAAGGATATCGAAGAACGTTGATGTGTTTGTGGGAAATGGATGCAAGTAAGAGTCTCAACTAACATTGCTTTTAAGTAAACATTTCTTATACCCTTTTGATACAATTGTTGGTTTTGCAAACAAGTTTATACATCTAATTAAACGAGGATGAGCTTTCAGTGACCAACAATAATAATAATAATAATTAATGATTAGCAATTGTTGCTGTCGGAATTTGGTGGCAAAATAGTCCATTTGTGAATTAGTGGTGGAAGCGACAATATTGAAAGCTGTTTTTTTAGTCGGTAATGCAAAAATCTGTTAACAGTGTAATAAGGAGATCTCCTAATGTGTTCTCTTTAAAATTAAAAAATTAAAAAAGATCTCCTAATGTGGCTGTTTCTGTGGAACGGTGCACTGTAGTTGATACGACGTCACATCTTGCTACTACCTCCGTCCCATTAAATTAGACTCATTTGAAAAGTAGATGAGTGTATTATTTTAATACAAATGAGTCTAATTTAGTGGGACGGAGGGAGTATTATTTTTTAACATTATCTTCTAATTGCCAGCTGGAAACTATGATTTCCTTTCAAGATTGATTTTTCAACTAGCATACTAACGTTAATACATCCACCTAATAAAGAATCCAAATAATGTTAAAACTTTTAGTTTGAAAAAAACAAATATGTCAAGAGTGGGATTTGAACCCACGCCCTTTCGGACCAGTACCTGAAACTGGCGCCTTAGACCGCTCGGCCATCTTGACATTTGTTGGTTAATTATGTATGTTTAAGTAACTATAATGTGAATTATCACTTAATTACTAAATTTCAAGTAATATATGTCGTTCAAATAATAATGTTATTATTCCATCACCAGAAGGTTGTGTATAGCTCAACTGATATAATAAATTAATAATATTTAAGTACCTTTTCAGTTAACAAGTTACCAATTAAATAAAAATTACTGCGAGAAAGATAATTCGATTTATGGTGAAAGTTTGTCCCTCCCTCGTAAGGATAAAAGCATCAGTTTTATGAAAAGACTATAACTCATCCAACCCCTCCTATTTTATTTTAAAACTTATTAGGGAGATGTATTTGAAAGGACTATATAACAAAATACAGGAATTGTGATCAAACTAAACTCGATCGCATTGGTATTTTGGTTTGAGTAAAAGGAAAATTAAGAGTGGGCGATAAAGGATTATTCATCTTTCAATAAAGATAATAAACGCATATATAGGGAAATAGTAGTAGCATAATAAAGAAGAAAGTAGTTCAACACAAACAACACAATCTCAAGCGAAACAAACCGAACAGTAATACTGGAAAGCACACTTTAAAAACCAAACCAAGAAATAAGATCATATTCAGTACTCCTCGTTCTCATCATCATCTCCTTCTGCAGACTCAGCACCAACCTCCTCGTAGTCCTTCTCCAGAGCAGCCAAGTCCTCCCTAGCCTCAGAGAACTCTCCTTCCTCCATACCTTCACCAACATACCAGTGCACAAAGGCACGCTTGGCATACATCAAGTCAAACTTGTGATCAATCCTTGAGAAGACCTCAGCCACGCTGGTTGAGTTGGAAATCATGCAGACAGCCCTCTGCACCTTAGCCAGGTCTCCACCAGGGACAACAGTTGGTGGCTGGTAGTTGATTCCACACTTGAATCCAGTTGGGCACCAGTCAACAAACTGGATAGTCCTCTTGGTCTTGATTGTGGCAACAGCAGCATTCACATCCTTGGGGACAACATCACCCCTGTACATCAGGCAGCACGCCATGTACTTGCCATGGCGAGGATCACACTTGACCATCATGGATGAAGGCTCAAAGGCGGTGTTGGTGATTTCAGCAACAGAGAGCTGCTCGTGGTATGCCTTCTCAGCAGATATCACAGGTGCATATGATGAAAGCATAAAGTGGATCCTGGGGTATGGGACCAAGTTGGTCTGGAATTCATTCACGTCCACATTCAAAGCTCCATCAAACCTCAGAGATGCAGTCAGGGATGAAATAACCTGAAATTTTAACAAGTGTAGTCAGTATGTCTGCAAGTGTCAAAATATGAATCTAAAAATAGTTATGCTTCAAGAAATTGAAAGATTTATACCTGAGAAATGAGTCTGTTGAGGTTGGTGTAAGTGGGCCTCTCAATATCGAGTGACTTGCGGCAGATATCATAGATCGCTTCGTTGTCAAGAAGCACAGCAACATCAGTGTGTTCAAGAAGAGAATGAGTGGAGAGTACAGAGTTGTAGGGCTCAACAACAGCAGTAGAAACCTGGGGTGAAGGATAGATCGTGAAACCAAGCTTCGACTTTTTACCATAGTCAACAGAGAGCCTCTCAAGCAAAAGAGATCCCAGTCCAGATCCAGTACCACCACCGACGGCATGGAAAACCAAGAACCCCTGCAGACCAGTGCAGTTGTCTGCAAGCTTGCGGATCCTATCAAGGCAAAGATCGACAATTTCCTTCCCAATGGTGTAATGACCTCTGGCAAAGTTGTTGGCTGCATCTTCTTTTCCACTGATAAGTTGTTCTGGGTGGAACAGCTGACGGTATGTGCCAGTGCGCACCTCATCAATCACAGTTGGCTCGAGATCCACAAAGACAGCACGGGGTACATGTTTCCCAGCGCCAGTCTCGCTAAAGAAAGTGTTGAAGGCATCATCACCACCACCTACGGTGACATCACCAGGCATTTGCCCATCAGGCTGCAATATATGTAGATCGCAAGTTAGAGATCTGGGAGAATAGCAATAACCTACACATATATCCAGGAACAAAAGGAAATGACTGAATCTAGTATGATTTATACAGATTTGATAAGAACTAAGAATCTACTACAGTTTTTAGTAACTTCCAGCATATAACACAATGAAATAACTAGATCTGATGTGACTTAAGAATTTACTAAAAGTTTTACAGAATTACATAACATTTGAAGGATGACATTTGACGTCAACGGATCTCGCAAAATTCATAAATATATAAAAGATACAACAGTGCATTACCGATTCAATCAAAATAACATTGAATACCTACAAAAACATGGCTAGATCTAACAAACCAAACACATAAAACAGAGGAAGAAACTACTCTGAGCATAGAACGACTCAGATCTGATATTACAAAACGGAATTTACGAAAAACAGCATAATAATCGTCAAATATTAGAGCATTACATGTAACTAAGCGAATTATATATCGGATCTATCGAGACAAACCTGAATCCCGTGCTCTAGACAGTAGAGCTCCCAGCATGCGTTCCCGACCTGAATACCGGCCTGACCAATGTGGATCGAAATGCACTCTCTCATTTTCGCTGGATTGAGGAAGAGAAACTAGAAGAGGAAAGAAATTTGAAAATGGGAACAGAGAGGGAGAAAAACCAGAGGCGTTAACAAAGACGACTCTGGAGTGAAATTTGGGAGTGAAGAATAGGGTTAGCAGAGGATGTTATTTTATAGGTAAAAACCGTAAGAGTGATGGATACTTTTTGAAAAGAAAAGAAAAAAAGAAACTAACGGCCGTTTGCTCTCCGTTATCGATCCGTTTTATATGGACGGAGTTTTATCTTTTAAAAATTTGAATTTTGTTGCAAGTTTCTAGTGGGAGTGTGTGGGTCCCATTAACATTATTGTGTTACGCAACAATGATTAGTGTGGGAGGATTAGGAAGGAATAGGATTAGTTAAAACACTTGATTTTGTTATTATGCTCCTAATGGAACTATATTGTTTTGTTAAAAATAGTTTTGTATGTCTGCCTTATTTTTTAAATTGATTTCAAATCAATTTTAATAACTTAGATTTTTAAATTATGAAAACATTTAATCACATCAACATATGTAGTTTATGGAACAGCATGCGGGTTACACACGTTGCACTGTGCCGAGATGTGAGGTGCGTATGGCGATGATCACCTTGGGTATGCACTAGCTTTCTTGACAGACACTCTAGAACTAGCCAACGCTAGTGAAATCCGGATCGTTCAGTTCTCCATTTATCCGACCGGAGGTGTGAATAACAAGGTTAAGTATTGTTATCTTCGACCGATTGAAAAATTAGATGAGACTTATAACATCACATATGCAATTTTGTACTAGGACATAATAGACATAATAGCTTTCAAAAGAGTTGTTCTCACGATATCATACCCTTTCTTTTTCACTATGTGAATGTGGAACGTGAGAACATAAATTTGAATACCATAACAAACTTATATCTTAAATCTTCGTGAACCTTGTATCTTCTAACTGACTCGATACTTTTTTCGGCTTCCTAAAATAAATGCCCACCAGTAGCCGATTTAGCAGTCTTTTTGATGATCTGTTCGAAAGAGTACAATACATTGACGTAAAATATTGAGTTGGATTTGTGAGGTTGGTTATAGTACGGCCTGGTCGGAAGTGTTCTTGCCTCTATCATTAGTTCAGGTAGTCTCTATTGATGTCCAAAAAGTCTAACTTTTCCCTCTTTCAACTTCAACTATTCCCTAAAGATAGGGGAAGGGACCAATTAAGATCACGACACCTGTAGTAGGACATAGGACCTATCACGATACCCCGCAGACCAATTTACGATGTCTTCATCGATGACGTTCATCAAGCAGGTCATGTGGATTGGCCAGGGCCTTTTTCGACTAATGAAACCTCGATACCTAAGCTTTAGGAGTATCTTTTTGATAGGCGCCTCCATTTGTATGGAGAATTCGTTGTTGATAGATCTCGCGCAGTGTCCCTCTCCTTTCCCCTGGCTATATCATTCATTGGTATAAATGATCCCATCCATGTGACCAAAGGTGAAATATATTAACTGTGCTATTTAGGCCTTAATATCATCACTATGCCCAAGTTTCCAGCCCACTATATTTGATAGAATAAAGAAGATGTGTGTGGGCTGCACAGAAAACCCATTATTGTTTTATCCTCATTAAATTCAGTTGGGGCATCCTTATTGAAATAAACTCATTATGAGTATATTTTTCTCACGCAAATTTAGGCCCAAAATCAATATAGCCCAAATCCAACTCATACCCACATATTGGGACCATATAGTTTACAATATCTATTTATTATTATGATATGTACTACTTGAAAAAATGTAAATATATAATGTTTACAACACATGACAGTTGAGAAGCATAGGGTGGAGTGAGTGTACCGTTGTAATAATTTAATAATAATATATTTGTAGTGGACACGTGTCGTGTGAGTGGTAGGTTGTTGGGAGAGGCATGTGACATTATTTTAGACAACAAAACATGCAACACTATGGTGGTTGTGTCTCTAACAAGGAGGAAAAATAATAATTCTATTCAGAGTCCACTTTTCTGGATTTATTTAGCGGTTTAAATCACTCTAATCCACTCACTCACTTGCTAATTATATTTTTTAGTACGAATTAAGCACTTAAATTTTCGATATTGACATGTAGTTTAGTTTAGATACAAATCATACGATAAACAGTGAGTATTGGACTGCTGGACTATTATTTATAATAATACGCATACAAAGATTGATAGTTTTTACTGAAAATTCATTTTTATTAAAAATATGGAGTTTTTAATTGACTTAGAAGTTTCACCTTTCAATTGAACAATCGTGAAAGACTGAAAACTGAAAGCAATAAAGTAATGAACACATGGTTTAGTTTAAATATGGTTCGGATATAAAATTTGTATATCCGCGATCTTGATATGCAGGAAAGTGTTTTTACAGTGATCAACTTTACAAAATTCCGATACGAAATAGGAGAAAGGGAAAGGAACAAGAGAGGGAGAGAAGTGTCCCCATCAGCCCCAACAAATATATAGACTATAGTCATGCCTTTCATGTGGTCACTTCTCACTTGTACCTTGATTGTTAATTAATAATGTCACAAGGCAATGCATGCACTCTTTCATCTTTTAATTGTAATTTTGCAACGTCCCAATTCGATGTTTAAACTACTAATCAAAGAATGTTACCAAACTCCTCAACTATGTACATATGAATTGAGACAAAAAAAAAAGGGATTGTAGCAAGTAGGTAAATTTCGTGAAAATTAAGGGTTAGAGAAATAATTGTGTATTGAAAAATGACTAGACAATTGTGAATTGTATGTGTTTGTAGAGAGAGGGGTTTGTTGATTAGAAAGGTTGTAGAAGGTGTTCATGTCACATGGCCTGCATATTCAAACATACACGCACCAAGCCCCACTTCTAATAATACAAATTAACTTCATTGCTCAATTCAATTCATAATTAATTTAAGAGCCATATAATTTTAATATTTAAGAGAATATGTGCGAATATCCATCACTCATGAAATATATAATTTTAATATTTAAGAGAGATTAGACATAATTTTAGACAAGAACCTATATATAGATATATACTCCATTTGTTTTCCTATTTATGTCCCGTTTGGACCAAAATTGTGAGATGTTTACAAAACATAACATAAATAATAAAACAAATATGGTTAATTTTATATGAAAATTGCAAAAAATGTGATTAGTATTAGGTGGGTAGATAGTATTTTGCGAATAAAATTCACATGTATTTTGTTGATAATTTTCGTGGGTATTCACGAACTAAGGGTGCGTTTGGTTCATGAGATGAAAGTAGATAAGATAAATAATATGTCTTCATCTAATGTTTGGTAGAAAAAGTGAGTTATGCCGAGATAAATCTTAGGTGCGCCGTTATTTTACTATTGAATTAATAATAATAATCACACCACTTTGGTGTGATTATTTGTGTGACTTGAATAGTAGCTAAAGATTATTTGTTATCCTTCTTAATCTTACTTTTGAGAAGAACCTACCAAATAAATTATTAAACACTATTCATATTAATTATCACTACACTATTCACACTAATAATCTAGACTTGTGTTATCCATCTTCATCTTATCAATCATATCAAACACACTATTCGTTAAATGCCTTTCAAACTCATAAATTGTCATCTTTGCTATTTGCGCATCACAAATATATATAAATATATTGAAACTGAACGTGAAGATGTAGCCCATATTTGGAACAACAGAAGGATTTATTAAGAGTGTGGAAATATGTTGTGTTTAGTTAAACAAAAAATTCCCATCTCCCTATTTTGAAAACAATTTCTACACCACTCCTTTCCCAAATGCACTTGTCATCTTCATCTCCAACATCACTGTCTTTGCTGCTGTTCCTCCTCTCTCTTTCTCTCTGTGTATGTTCCAGCCTTCCTTAATAAATTGATTTATCTTTGTCATGTGGTCCTTCCCCACTATTCACACCACTTTCATTAGTAATTATCATATATTTGTTTTCTCATCAACCTCACTCTATATATATCTTCATTACATATGCATACGTACATGCACACACATTAACTTAGATCTCTCTCTATCTCTTTGTGTGTGGGCATTTGCATTTCTTCTACTATTCAAAGGATGTCAGGAAGAAGATCATCAAGGGTGGTGCAGTCAAGGGGTAGTGGTTCCAGGATTAGTGATGATCAAATCATTGAACTATTGTCCAAACTGCATCAACTCCTTCCTCACCCTCCCAACTCTACACACTCCAATAAGGTCATTCATTATATATATACACACACACACTACATTGTATTCATTTATTGATACTATATATATATGGTGTATCATTGGGTTTAAGATCATCTGCTAAACCATTTATGCATACTAGGGTATATATGTTTAGTGACCATAAATATAAGGGATTGTCTTAATTTGGTGCAATGTTTAAGCTCACATATATGAGAAAAATAGTAAAGAAGTCAACTCCTCTCATCAGTATTAAAAACCCATAATTACTTCCTCTTCCTCCTTGTTTTCTTCTTCTTATTGTTATTACAAGTTGATTAGTAAAAACATAATAGTAGTGCACCTGATAAGATTGTCTGATGTACAATGTCTGTACAAAAATAGCATTACATTTAATCTCAAATAACTATAGACTATAGGCCACCTGACACGATTGTAGTAGTAATCTACCTTCGTTTCTGCAAACATAAATACTACTGCTCATGTACCAATAAGTTTGACACAATTTATTATTTTAATACATTCACTTAAATATAAATTGTGTCATGTTTCACGGATGAAATACTTTTCTACACTAAGGTCTTGTTTAGTAGACAAGATATGATAGGATTAGATTAAATTATCTTACCAAATCATGTGTTTGGTAGCAAATGTGATTAATATGTCGGCCCGCTATTAAACAATAGGCTCGTGCCAAAATCACCATTTCCCCCTATATTTTAATCATAAGGAAGGGGTAAGATTAAAATAATCCTTATACATCATACAAATTTAATCTTATCATATTATATCTTATCTTGGCTACCAAACATGCCTCAATAGTATTACGTTTTCTTTTTATAAAAACAATAGCAATATATATTAATGATATATTTGATATTCAAGTTAGTAATTATCATAAGATGACTATCGCAACTTGGATACCAAACATACCCGTGGGCCTAACCCATCTGAGTATTTTGTAGTCTAGACGTTATATGTTGGGAAAGAAGTTTAATACTATCATTTACTCATGGGTGTACAAATTAGTGAAACCTCCATCATTTCATTTCTTCACTATTCACGCAATCATGCAACAATAAAAAAGTGTACTCCTGCTACAGTATAATTATGATAGGATTAGATTAAATTATCTTATCTAATCATGTGTTTGGCAGCAAATGTAATTAATATGTGGGCCCGCTATTAAGGGCTAGGCCCGTGCTAAAATCATCATTTTCCCTTATATTTTAATCATAAGGAAGGGGTGAGATTAAAATAATCCTTATACACCATACAAATTTAATCTTATCATGCTATATCCTATCTTGGCTATCAAACATACCCTAACAGTGGTGTCATTACACTATCAAGATTATTCAATCATGTCGATTTAGCTCAAATGGTGTTACACTAAATTACTAGTATTTACAATTTTTCTCCATATAAAGACGAAGCTTTTCTTATTTATTTTTTGTTGTGCTAAAATGGTGAGTTTTATTTAGCAGGCATCAGCAAATAAAGTGCTCCAAGAAACTTGCAACTACATAGTGAAGTTACAGAAAGAGATGGATGGTCTGAGTTCAAGGTTGTCAGAGTTGCTGTCTACCATAGATGATGACAGCCCCCAAGCGGCTATACTTAGGTCCTTAATCTAATTAATTACATAAAGAGTTTAGATTAAATAATTGCTATATATCATATGTATTCAATTCAATCAATTTAGCTAGTGCTGATTGATGATTCTGCTACTGCTATTATATATATTTGGTGTACCCTATTTACTGCTATTATATATATTTGGTAGAGGAAGTATGAGCAATAAGAATAATCTCCATCACTGACTCGAACTAAGATCACAATTAGACAACACTAGTCAACCCAAGAACAAGTGATGAACAAAAATATTCCAGATGAATGAACCTCTGTAAAAATCAGAAAGACAAAGTTCCACTCTTGTGTACATGAAAGGGACAAAGAAGGCTAGAATTGGAAAGGTAAATAGTATATTCTATCCTTCACTCAGCAATTCTAGCCTTTTAACATGAATCTCAATAGATTAATGGGTAAATTTATAGTTCCATAGGATCCCATACAATCCAGTACAAGTTTTGTTTATGTACATAAATGCTCCACAACAAGCATCAGAACAAAGATAATGACACTTCATAGTCCAGAAAATAAGCATTGGAAAACGATTGTTCGCAACACTATTTTTTAAACTAAGGAGGTTGCTAGCTTAGAAATTGTAGTAAAACAAACATTTCATGACGCGGAAACCAGATACCAGGACAGAGGGTTGAAAACTGAGCTCATCAATTGCGACCTCATGTTCATGTAGCATACACTTAGTCAGCTGTCCAGCTTTGTTCCACGATTTCACGCACCTTCCTGTTGTATTCACGTTTGTTCTCACTAAACAGCCTTGCGGCTTCAGAGTTTGCAGGTGAATTTGGATTTGGATCACAGAGCAACGACTGTTCGAAAATTAAAAATTACAGTGATTAGCAAGTCCAGGTGAAGACTATTTAACGATAATGTTTAGCATTAAACTATAGCTTCTTGTGGAAAGAACTCAATATGTATCACATGATTTATGCAATTTAAGATATGTCTGATTAATTTTAGTTCTTTAATATAAAAACTAGATTGCCTTTGCACCTCACATGATAGTGACCTAAAATTTATAAACTAAAAATGACACGATGAACACAGGATATAAACTCAAGTTGTAATATACAACAATTGAAAAATAATCAGATCTCCTAAACTACATAAAATCTTGCCAATTAGCACATAACATTATGGAATTGTGAATTGTAGATTAAATTAGAAAGCTGAACTGGTCAAGTATACTTGTTTATGGCAACCCCATTTACTTTTTGCAACATAAAGCTTATATATTCTTTTAGAAGAAATAATGAATATGTGATCTAAGGATTGTTTTCATACCCCTCAAACTAAGTTATAGCTTCATAGAAGAAATTTCCACATTAACTACATTTTTTGTCATTTCATTCTTCCAAAAAGGGGTCCTTTATTATTGATGGTCCTTAATAGCCAAATACAACAAAGCAACTTATATTCATATTGCAGCACCTGGATAGATGTAAGTATAGCAGCTGCATCATATATTGGACTCCACTGATTTTGCAAAATATCCAAGCAAATGCTTCCATCTGCATAAACTGATGAGGCAAAAGTAAATCAGAAGAGCAAATGTACCCAACCCTATACTAACTTCGGTAACAGTGGAATGACTAATTCAGTTGACAGGGACAACTGACAGCTGGCAATGTAAAAAAACAAAATAGGTGTAACCAGCATGAATTTGACAAGTCAAAACGCACAAGAATATGAATGCCAAAAACAATTCATGACCTATCAATTTTTACATAATACTTACATTGGTTATACATCCCCATCTACTAATCTTAAAAGCACAAGGTCAGCAAATACCAAAGGAGATGAGACTGTTAATAGTTATTGAAGATTGTGCACACATATATGTGCAAAATCTATGCTTCTTTGGTTACAAACCGAGATAAAATCACCAGCGAACCATTGACTAATTGTTGCTCTTTTGGTTAGTTAAGACTGTTGCTTTTTGGTTATACACTCTAGTGAGCAACCATAAAGTCCTTATTATATCATTCATATTGGTTGAAAACTTACTATTGGGATGAAACATTCTGGATATAAACCGCACAGTCGGGGGCTTATTTGGGTAATCCTCACTGAACTGAAGAGTCAGCTTAAACGTACCTGGAAGTTTGGAACAATAGCAATATCAATATTATAAACAATGGGAAATACAAACAATATGAAAATTAAGAATAAAAAGTGCATGCTACAAAAGTAAAGATAAATGAGAGAACATGAAGTTCACAATTTCGGAAAAATAGAATTTTCATTATTTTATCCACCTCTGTCATGAGATGAGACTCGAGACACCCAAGCAAACATAAAGGAGAGAAGATGAAATTCACAATTTCGGAAAATAAATAAAGAACTAGGTAGCTGCACCTTATATGGTTCATGTAAATCAATTTAAAAAACAGAACAAAATAGGAGGAGTAATGTTCTCACCTCCATCCCAAGGAGTATCATCTGGGCTGTAATAAATAATAAACCAAAAATCAGCAACGAAAATAGTTAATCCCTCTTGTCAATTATCATCAGTAACCACATACAGACTACTTCACATCACATACCCAAATATTACTGCGTTCCAGAGCATGATGTTATTATCATACGGAGCCCCACTGATGCCGGCCGGAGGATCCTGTTGTAACCGCTTGAAATCCCTCATCAATCGCTTCCTCGCTGGCGTTGACATCTTCACTGCCTACAATTAACACGAGTTAGAATACACCATTCCCCAAAGATGACTGTTGCCCAGCCTGGACCAAGTGAATATCCATAACTAAGCAAGAGCTGACAACAAATCCATACCCTATCCAAATTCTACCAAATTGATTCATCCATCTAAAATTTACAAACATTACCCTAAGTTGAACAAAAAAATTACAGAAACAACATTCCGCACAGAAAAGCAATACCTAAACACAAAATTGACCGTCAAGACAACCAGAGATCCCAGATCCACAAATCCGATGTATAATAACACGTACAAAAAGGTCAACACCGAAAAATATAGGGTTGTAATACAGTGCAGATAATAAAATTAAATGGAAAAAGCAAATGACCTGAAGCTGAGAACGGCAATGGAATATTTTGGCCCTCTATCTCTGGTATTAAATATAGATATAGATATATTACAGAACACAAGACAAAAAATGATCTGAAAATTTGGGCGGAAATGAATTTGATTAGCGAAAATGGGAAAAATAGAGAGACTTTGAGTTGGCGTCATATGTAAGCGAAGAATCTGTGCAAGTTGAGGTCCACATCATTATCTGACGTGGAAATTCTGTACTCTCATGAACTGAACAGTGTTATTGGAAGGTTTAAAGTAGAAATTATAATATGCACGTTTTACTCCCTACCTTAAATCCTTTATTATATTTACAAACATGGAACAAAAAATGATACAAGTATAAAAAGAGAAATTAAGACAATTGCTGGGTTTAATTCTGTTACTAACTAACTAACAAAAAACAAAGTTGTGTATAAAAATAGGATCTTTGGATCACTTAATTCTTTGGTCCGTTTGTAAGGAGCTCCTTCAGCCATGCATACCCTTCCGCCGCGTCACACCCAACAAATATAATAAACATTCTAGAACAAAGAAAGATTCCTTAAAGAATCTAGCTCTATGCAAAAACCAAATATTTTCAAGAAGATAATACACACATACATATAAATACCTGCACTAGTATTGGCATGTAATGTCGACCGTGGGGATCCGAATATGGCGATCCGAGCACGTCGAGCACCGCACATGGCGTCCTGGCGGTGAAGCAGTGCATGTTGCCACCATCAGCTAGCTGGGTAGAGAATGGAAGTTGTACATGGCGCAATGAACCAATCATAAGCCCTGACATGCATTGTTCCAAAAAAAAGCCTAGCTTGCTGAAGACTGTCATCCTAGGATATATGGTTATGAAGTGGGATAGATGACACAAGTTGGGGGCAAGCAGAAGATTCCATCTGTATCTGTAATGAGTTTCTTTAAGCTCTTCTACCTTTTCAGGTGAGGGAACGGCGCCGCAATCGCAACCGGAAAACACTTCCTTCCAAGAATCGTACAGTTTCTGAACCGTAGGGAATTTCTTCTGCCCCTTCTTGCTCTTTTTCGATTTACTAATCCCACCTTTCCCTTGCTGAATCCCCATTTTCATCAGATAAAAACCACGAGATTTGCAGGAAAAAACAGAGCTCCGATTTGGAAATTCCGAAAAATACAAGATTATGACATAAAGTCCAAAAGCAGCTAGCGGTACACGAAAAGGAAAAGGTAGTTGGTGCATGTGTATCTATGATTGGACAGTTAGTTGCAAACTTATAGGATAAACGTTCGATTTGTTTAGAGGAAGTAGTATAGTATGTAGGACATGTGAAAAAGGTTTAATTACAATGGAAGAAGAAGAGAAGATAGTGTTAGATATTTTAATGTAATTGGATTAACTTGTTTGATCAATATCGTCGTAATAATACATCATATAAGTTTGGTGGTGCAGAGTGCACACTTATATGAATTTATTATGATATTAGGGGCGAAGCCCCTAAAGGACGGGGTCCAAGGGGCAGCGCCCCTGGCGGAGGGTCCAAGGGGCAAAGCCCCTGGCTGGGGTCGAGGTCAGCTTGGAAATTTTTTATTTCCGATAAAATCGCTGTGCAGGAAATTCATCAAAAATTTAATTTTTGGAATTTCGAGAGACTATTTTGCAATTTTAAAAATTGCAAAAACCGTTGGAACCGTTGGAAGTACCGTTTCAGTTCTTTTAAAAAGGATTTCGTTGATCAAAAACTTCTTGATATAGAACATACAAAAGTTCGAACAAAACTCTGAATTGTATCCGATTGAATAATTCGATAGAACCGTCGAATTGATTCGATCTGAAAGTGTTACACGCCTTTCAGAGAATCCGATTTTGTTTTTGTTTGTCTGTTCACTCCAACAGATAGTAGAGGAGTTGAGTCATGGTGAAAGGCTCACAGCAGCAGCTGACTGGTGAACCAATGGTCTGTTTTTGCAGAGTTGATTTCCTTTCTAATTCTCCCTTTTCTTTTCATTCTATTTCTAATTTTCTATGGACCCTTTTGCTACTTTCGCACGTGCCACATGTGCAACATCCACCACTATTTTATTATTATTATTATTATTGGAAGAAGAAAATCAAATAAGAGTATTAAAATAAACACAAATCTAATACGAATATCAACAAAAGATATTACTCCATAAAGATTCATTTTTTAGATTTCATTTTATTAATATATAGAACCATTAACACAAATACTTGACAAACTTTGTGTAAAACATGCATGAGTTATTCCCAAAATACTATTAATTGTGTGCCTCAAATTATGGAGTGATTTATCACGTGGAAAAACAAAAAAAGATGGATTGGAGTGAGTTAGTGAAAACAATAATGTTGAACCCAACGATGATCTAGGAAAAGGATTAAAACAGAAAAATTCCCCACCATCTCTATATAAGGAAGAATCAACATTGACTGATGGTTTGAAAACTGCATTACCAGATCTCAAACAGAACCATCAGTATCATCACATATACAACCTCCCATTGTCGCTTTTATGACTTTGCTATACATAAATGCAAGTGTTTTTTCTCCAAACGTCTTAATAAGAGCCTAGCTCGATATATATATATGTTGTACGTAGAGAGAGCGAGCTAGGTTGTAGCAATTCAAAACATTCAAATATCTGTGCATATATATCTGTAAATGTTAGGTTTAAGAAGAAGAAGATGATGAAAGAAAGCAAGAGATATTCATGGCTGGTGGTGTGTTTCGGTTTAGCATGGGTGTGTGAAGTCGTTAATGGCAACATTGGAGAATGGGACGAGGTGTGGAAGAAGCGTGCTGCCGACTCTTGGAACCGAACCCTTGATACCTATGAGCCTGTTCCTGAGCACATTATCTCCCATCTGAATGTTCATACCAAAAAGTAAGCCATTATTGCTTCATAATTGACTGGTTTTGCTATTCTGGTATATATATATATATATATGATAAGATGGAGTATTGTTGTGCAGGGCAGTGAAGGAGGTGGAAGAAGAAAAAGGGGAGACAAACAGCACGAGGAGGGAGCTTCTGAGAGGGTACACTGGGCCATGCATGGTGACGAACCCGATCGACCGCTGCTGGCGGTGCAACCCTAAGTGGGCCAAGAACCGGTTCAGGCTGGCCGACTGCGTGCTAGGGTTCGGCTACAAGACGACCGGCGGCAAGAACGGGGATTTCTACGTCATCACGGATCCCTCCGACGACGAGCTGATAAACCCTAAACCGGGGACTCTCCGGCACGCCGTGATCCAGAAGGAGCCACTCTGGATCATCTTCGAGCGCAGCATGCTGATCGTGCTGCAGCAGGAGCTGATCATGCAGGGCGACAAGACCATCGACGGCCGCGGCGTGAGAGTCGACATCGCCTACGGCGCCGGCCTCACCATCCAGTTCGTCAGCAACGTCATCATCCACGGCATCCGCATCCACGACATCGTCAGCAAGAACGGCGGCATGATCCGCGACTCCGTCGACCACTACGGCTTCCGCACCGTCAGCGACGGCGACGGCATCTCCATCTTCGGCTCCCAGAACGTCTGGATCGACCACGTGTCCATGAAGAACTGCGGCGACGGCCTCATCGACGCCATCGAGGGCTCCACCGGGATCAGCCTCACCAACAGCCACTTCACCGACCACGACGAGGCGCTGCTGTTCGGCGCGAATGACTTAGCCACCTACGACGACAAGATGCAGGTGACGGTGGCGTTCAACCACTTTGGGAAGAGGCTTGTGCAGAGGCTGCCGAGGTGCAGATTCGGGTACTTTCACGTGGTCAACAATGATTACACGCATTGGAAGATGTATGCGATTGGTGGAAGCAGCCACCCGACGATCATTTGCCAGGGGAATAGGTTTGTTGCAGACCACCCATATGCGAAGCAGGTGACGAAGAGGGAGAAGGCGCCGGAGTCGGAGTGGAGGAAGTGGACATGGGTGTCGGAGGGAGATATGTTCTTGAGAGGGGCGTATTTTATAGAGTCGGGAGATAAGGACTGGACGAAGAAGCATCCGGAATTGTACGACAAGATCATCGCAGCTCCAGCTAAACATACAGCAGAAATCACTAAATTTGCAGGTGCACTTAGTTGTACGGTAGGAGAACCATGTTAACGAGTTTCACAATTCAGACACACACACACATATATATATATAGCTGCATGCACCAGTTAAGTGCTTGTTCATATAATAGGGGTACGTAGATTAGTAATTTAAATTAACGTCGTCATGCTTTTCGGTTTTGTATTTTTATAACCGCATTTCTTAATTACGTGATACTTATGTTATTTTACATTTCTGGTGTATTATTAATTGAGTTTTGTAAACTCTCCTTTACATTACAAAATTAAACCAAACTAAGCGACTCCAGTTGTTTACTGCGAAATAATACAATTTTAAATATTATATATATATATATATATTATATTAGTGTATATTTCTAGCTCGGTTAAAAATATCCACTATACTTTAAATGAGTTATAGTACTTTTTCCTCTTTAAATATGTGTTGTTTTAATTAAAACTATAAGAATTTTTTGATCAAAATAAAACATATTTAGTGGGACAAAAGAAGAATAGTATATTGGTAAATAAGTTAAAAATTTTAATTTTTCAAGAAAATTATTGTTAAGGAAAAACACATGAATACTGATTCTAAGGGATTGAAAATAACTTAAACTTGAAGTTTTTAATGATTTATGCATATGGTATCGTCAACAATGATGACCATCTTCAAGGCATATCAAGTGCCTTTAGCACTACACATAATTATTTTAGATAAAACATGTAGAGAAATACGAAGCCAAGTAAAAAATTTAAACTAAGTTTTTTAATAAGTATTTGAGATTTGCATATTTAAATATGTGAACGAATCAAATAATGTTAATTTAATTTGAAATTTGATGATTCAAATTTAAAATTTATTGATTCGAATTCAAATTTGAATAAAAATAATTTTTTAATTCAATTTATATTTAAATACAAATTAAATATTATGATATTTGATTCAATATTCACTACTACAAATTATATAATACACTACGCTGCATACTCTACAGTTTTTTCATAAACTGTAGTGTATGTGCGTTTTTTTTACTAAAGACTACGCTTATAAAAAAAACCGTAGTGTATTTTAGTTATAGACTACGGTTTTTAAAAACCGTAGTCTATGTGCGTATATTTTTAATACATACACTACGGTTTTTAAAAAACCGTAGTCTATGTGCGTGTATTTTTAATACATACACTACGGTTTTTAAAAACCGTAGTCTATGTGCGTGTATTTTTAATAAATACACTACGATTTTTAAAAACCGTAGTCTATGTGCGTTTATTTTTACCATATACACTACGGTTTTTTAAAACCGTAGTCTATGTGCGTGTATTTTTAATACATACACTACAGTTTTTTAAACTCACAATTATCTGAAAATTTAAGAAATGTCCTCTCTACATACAATTTAAAACGCAAAACCTTCTAACTCACACATACTCCAGCCGTTTCTCTCCCCTCTCTCGAAGGTTCCTTACTCTTTCCCAAATCTCTCTCTCTCGAAACCCTGAATCTCATCGCCGTGTTCTCGTCTCCCATCTCCCATTCGGCATCACCCTCGGCAGCAGAGAGTAGCAGCCAACAATGGCTTCCGCCGCCGCCTTGCCCTGTCGTCGTCTTCGTCTGTCTCCTCCCTCGGTAATTTCTCCTTTCTATCCAAATTAATCAGCTTGAAAGTACACTTCTCTCTCTCGCACATACATACACTAGATAAACCAGCGAAGATATTTCTGTTGATGAAGTTTCTATGTTCTCTGATTTTTTAGTGGCCTCGTGGTTTGCTGCTCTATGGCCCGCCAGGAACGGGGAAGGTTTGTAGGTTTTTGTTCATTTCCTGTAGTTGTTTACAAGTAGGTAAGGATTGAACATTTGATTGATTTACGAATGTTGGATATACAGACAAGCTTGGTTCGGGCCGTCGTTCGAGAACGCGATGCTCATTTGAGCGTTATTAGGTAATTCTCCTCCGTTGTACGAGATGAATGCGTGGCTTTTTTCCCCCTCCGATAATTTGTGTTTTTATTGGCAATTTGGAATGGTGCAATTTAAAATGAAAACTACATAGGAATTAGGTTTATCACTATAAACTTGTGGAGCCATATCATGAGATTTAAACAAACTGAAGTAAATATTATCAGGGTTGGTAGTTCCAATTCTTCTTGAGAAACGATTCTGTAAGCAAATTAGTTTAAGCATTTGCTGAGATATGTTGCAGATGTCAAGTGTATTCGTTGCACATGCCATAATTGAGTTGATTAAAATTTTTGGAGTTAAATGAAAAGTTACTTATTTGCATAATTTTGAAGCCCGCATTCTGTTCACAAATCAGGCTGGGAATGATAAATTAGGGAGTGAGAATATTAAACATGTCAGGATGCAGGAGTACTGGCAATATTCATCAGCTTTAGGTGTCCCAGTTCTGTGTATACTAAGGTTGTAGCATCAAGGGGATTGGGGCTTTAGTCAAATGAAGTGCGAAAGGTTCTGGTTAAATACCTTGTTTCTTGCTCTTCACAAGAGCATAATCTGTAATCTATTCCTGATTCTTTGGACAATTGTTGCAGGAGGATTCTTGACATTTAAAACTAATATTCCAAAGAACTTGTTGTTAGATGGAGAGCACAACATTGACTCTCACTTTGCTCTTGTCAATTACCAAGTACTTAAAATTTTCATTTCAGTATATTTTCATTTTCAAAATGTCACCTGTAGTGGCATTTATCCACTTATTTGTTACTAAAACTGTTCCCCTACTTACAGATAAAGCAGATACGAACTGCACTTGCCATTGCTTCATTGTTGGGTCGGACATTGGTAATAACTTATGTGGTTTACTGGCATCTTAATCCTTGTCTACTTGGTTATACTAATTTTTTCTTTCTGTGGAAGAATCTTATATTTTCTATCATGCATATTTATTAAAACCCCATATCTGGTTTCTAAGGTAAGCATTTGACTGGTATGTTGTTATTGATTGAAACATCTATGTATATTTTCACCAGTTATTCTTGCTGCATAATTTCGTGAATGCATCAACTTGTACTATTTTTGGTTTTAGACTTCTCTCAAAGTGATCATATATTGCTGAGGTTCTCTGATGCTCTTGATTCTCTATGTATATATATTGTTGGTTGCTTTTACCTATTATTAGGCCTTTAGAGAGAAGATAAGGTGTATTATGTACATAAGAAAGCAAGACTTTTTTCGTGTGTGCCTTTTCCTGCATGTTTAAATTTAGAGTATTCGAATATGACATTTCAGCACCATATGTGATTTTCCTTTTTACTATGATTGCATGAATAATGTCCTAGGTTAATGAGAAAAAGACATTAATCTAAAAGAAATCTCTATCTGGATAGCATATGTTACCTATTTTGGAGTTCATTTTGTGATCTTTGTTCTTATTTTGATTTTAGGTAATGCCTCCACTATGGTGCAGGTTGGATAGGCTGTGGTTTGGACATCCAGGGGTTTTGCAGGGCTCCTTGACTAGGCAACCATTCATTTGTCCTTTGGATCACGTGCTTGAGGTATTACTGGTCATCTCTCTCCAATTTCACTCTGTAGAAGAGAAACTAAAATTTAAAATGTACAAGATAATGTTGAAGAATCCTTTTTTCTTTTTCAATATGGAAGCAAAGAGTTTTTTAGGGAAATGCAATATGATATGGTGCTTTAAAATTTTGTTGATGAATTATATCATGCGCTGTGATTGTGAAATCTTTTCACAATAATTATTTCCATAACAAAAGTGATATGGCAGTGTAGGTGCAACTTCCTCTTAGCTGTGTAATTGAAATAAGTAATGAAGCTCATGAGAACGAATTGCACTAGAACTTAAAGTGGGAGATACATGTTCTTGTACACTAAGTGCTTCATAATAATTTACTTCTCAATTCCTCTGTTCAATCTGTTCATTGAGGATCAGTTTCTTCAATCTAAATCAATTGGCATCTTTGTGTGATAAAACCCATTTTGCATCATCATGAATACGAGTTTTCGTTTGTATTGATGATTTACTATGCATAATGCCTAGCCAAGATCAAAGTCTATTAGATGTGAAGGCACATTTTGAGGACAAGTTGGAAAAGCTTTATTGTCAATGCTGTGAAACAATTTCCATGTATTTTTACTGCAGGTTAATGTTATGTTAAAAGACCTCCCAGAGGAGGAATTTGGACCAGGGATCAATATTAGGGAGTATTCTTTCTTGGAAAATCAATATATGCCCCAGCAGGTTTGTGCTTCAGACTTAGAACACAAATATGTGCACTTTGTGCTTTAGTGACATCCCATCTTTTATTTCAGGTGAAAGATTCATGGCTTGATGTGCATCTCTGTCAAGAAGGATCTCCGGGTTGTGGAGTTTCAAACAGCACAAATCTAGCTGGGATCCTCAAGTTCCCTAAGCGAAGTACAGAAGAAACGGTAATTCAGATTTTGAGTAGGCTCGCTTTTTTCATTTTGCTTACTTCACGTTCCCATATCTCAGTGCTTAGGCGTTAGGCCTTCTTGAAAAAATTTGCCCTCGTCGAGACTCCAGGTACCAGTGATTAAGTTGGTGATATATGCCTTATTGTTTAATTGGATCTGAACTTACTAATAAGATATTATGTTGTTTTGTAACTACTGGAATTGGTGAAAAGTAACTGTAAGAATTAATTGTTGCCATACTGTATCTTTAACTGCAGGAGAGAACAAGATATTCGCATAGTTGCTCAGCTCTCCTTGTTGATGGACACAAAAAAATCTCCTTTGATGTCTGGATCTCATGTCGTGGTGGTTGCATCGACTAATAGGTAGTTTTTGGAGTTTTCTTGTTGAGTCTCCAGTGTTGCATCAGTTTACCTTATAAACTAAATTCTTTTATTTTTTTTTGCTAGAGTTGATTCAATTGATCCTGCTCTGAGACGTCCAGGACGTTTTGATGCTGAGGTTGAAGTCTCCACTCCCAATGAAAATGAACGCATTCAAATACTAAAGGTATTTTATGTTGACTTTGTTACATGTGTATTCACTGATCACAAGACCAGTTGTTGAACCTAGAGTTGCTCTATTCAAGTTTCTGCAGTTATATCCTTCCTATTTACTATAATGTAATAGATACTTAATTAGTTCTTTGAATTAAAATATTAGCTCTATGCAAAGAAGCTTCCTTTGGATCCAACTGTGAACCTAGAAAGCATTGTTGCATCTTGTAATGATTATGTTGGGGCGGATTTAGAAGCTTTATGTCGTGAGGCTGCCATGTCGGCTCTGAAGAGATCTTCCAATGCCAATCAAGATGCTAACCAGTGTAGTATAGTGATGGATGACTGGAAGCAGGCTAAATCTGTAGTTGGTCCCAGTATAACTAGAGGTGTTACTGTAGAAATTCCGAAGGTCTCCTGGGTTATATGGTTTACTCATGGAAACTGCAAAGTCTACCTGTATTGCATGCATGTCTACAATCCCTTGGACCCTTGGATATGCAGGGCAACGTACTGGAGGCGATCACACATCAAGCTTTAGCACATGTATCTACTATGCTAGAAAATTTTGTATTACAAGGAAAATCTTATAGATCAAATTTTTTGTTCTTGATCTCCGGTTATTCAGATTTTCTTAATTGCATACATTGTTTTGCAGGCACACATATGAAGGTATCGGGGACGCGTTCCTAACATAAGAAGTCGAAAATGAGGATAGAAGAAAATGATACTTTAAATTAATGTATTTAATTAGTTATATTTTTGATAGAACGATTGTTTGTTTTTTGGATGTATTGCATTATTATTTTGATATAATGAAATCGTGGATTCTTTAATCTTATTCTTGGCATTATATATTTTAAATTTGAGATTTAATTATAAACTAAATATAAAATATATTTGTGTAAAATAAATTATATAAAAATTGTAGGCAATGTAGTATAGACTACGGTTTTTTCAAAAAACCGTAGTCTATGCTTATGATAGACTACATAAAATAAGAGATATTCTACAGATAAAAAGCGTAGTCTATACCATACTATAGACTACGGTTTTATATTAAAAGTGTAGTCTATACCATACTATACACTACGGTTTTATACATAAATAGTAGTCTATATCAAATTATAGACCACGGTTATAACAAAACTGTAGTCTATATCATATTATAGACTACGGTTTTTACAAAACCGTAGTCTATAATATATAATACACTACGGTTTTTTGTTGAAACTGTAGTCTATGTGACATATAGACTACAGTTAAATCGACATACACTACGGTTTTGAACCGTAGTCTATACTTTACATACACTACGGTTTTAAAACCGTAATCTATGAACATAGGTATACACTACGCTACTATAGACTACGGTTTTTGTGGCACATAGACTACGGTTTAAAACCGTAGTCTATGAGCTTTTTTCTAGTAGTGATTAGTAAATATTCAATTAAATATATAAATAATATATTTACATAAAATTGTTTAAATGTAAACCTTATATTATATATTGAAAAATAAATTTCAACCTGATCTTTAATTTTTGTTATATTGAGATTTCGAATCGAATTAGATTGAATTTTAAATTTAATATTTTAAATATTATTATCTAATTAATATATTAAAAAATCAAATCGAATATTCGAAAACGAATCAAATAATTCAAATAATTTCACGAATCGAATCAAATATACTATGATATTCGATTCGATTTACGAACCCTGGACATACATCTAAGAATCTAATTATATTCTCATCTATGTTATTTTCAGTAATTTCCGCATCACTGTCAATTACATTTGATCAAAGTCACGATACACAGCAGATAAGTCAACATACAAAATCGGAAAAAGAAATTTGTCGAGTCAATTATAATATATCCATTGTCAATTACATTTATAACCTTTATCATATAAAATCACATATATATATATAATAATTAAATAAATTATAAAAGTAAATCAAAACAAATGAAAAAATTAGATTGTATTTTAATTAACACCCATAATAGTTAACAATTGAATTTTGAACCCTTCTTATATAGAAGAAAAAACCGTTGAACGTTTCGGTCTAGAATCTTTCTCTGTATATAGAAAGAACACACTCTTCCCTACTTTATTATTCATTCTCAATTCTCAATTGAAATGACTGTGATGAAGTCTTGGATATTTAATTACCGTTATATATGTTGATTTTGGTCATATTTTAAAATAATTAATTTACGTTTAAAATTTGAATAGATAAATTATTCATATTCAAATTTCAAATTCAAATAGCATATATTCACTTAAAAATATATAAATATTATTACTGACTTTCTAATGAATATTAAAATTATATTACTCATTTCTTATTTTTATTTATTATTAATTTTGTATTTTTTCATCTCAACGGGCAGATGATCAAACGGTAAAAAAATACGAAAATGTCTCACATAAACAACTAAAAATGTTAAAATAAACAAATAAAAAAGTAAAGATAGAGATAAGTATAGATAAAAAGATGAAATTAAAGATCGATCGAGTTTTGGACTTGTATAGTCATTAGTCAGAATTTGAAAAACAAACCCTAAAATTATGGACTAATAATAATGACGTTAACTTGAGGAGTAGAATAACAAACCTCTAAAAATATGAACAATAATAATGAACATCACGTGTGTATATATATATAATTTAATGGAAGAAAAAACCCTTGCAATTGGGAATTGACATGACGGTGAAGGGCGGAACAACAGCAGCTTGCGCAGCCTGCAAATATCAGCGACGGAAGTGCAGTTCCGATTGCGCCCTCGCCCCTTACTTCCCTTCCAACCAACCCGAGATGTTCGAGTACGTTCATCGCCTTTTCGGAGTTTCCTTCGTCACCAAACTCCTAGATGAAATCAAAAGCCAGGACGATAAGGCCGACGCAATGACATCCATCAAATACGAGTCGAAGATGAGGGTGACATTTCCGGTGCTCGGTTGCTGCGCCGCCATCATCCATCTCCAGAACCAACTCGCCTGTACCACTCAGGAGTTGGCCAATGTGAGAGCCGCCATTACTAAATTCAAACATCCCCCAATCAACGCCGATTCCACGGATTATCAAATCGGAGTTACTAACTATTTGGCCGAACCGTTGATAACGTTACCTGCGGCAGTAGATACGGTGAGTAACGATTTGGCGAATCCGCAGCAGCTGCAACGGTCGGAACCATCTTCTCCCGATTTCTGCAATGAAATTGGCGAAGAGATGAGTGATAACTTGGCGACGCTGTCGCTGGTGTTAGATCCTTTGGCAGCAGATTCGATTAGGAGTAGTGATTTGGATTCCATTGATGCGATGATGGATTCCGCTGGCGTTCGTCGCTATAATGATGATGAATGTGAACTGCGCCGCTTTAATTGCGTTAATGGTTCTTCTCTCTTAGTGTTGGATGATGCCACGCAGACTTACTATGCTCAATCTGAAATTGAAGCTAACGATGAGTTTAAATTCAGGTGACCTACTTTCCCAATATTTAATTATCTATACGTTTTCATTTACCACTTTATATATCTATATACTAATATATTAAAAGAAAAAGAATACGGAGTGACCACCTTATTTTAATCCAAGATTTACGTAGCATTACCACAAGTCTCCCACCAAAAATTATAGTATATATTAATTTAATTAATATGATTTAATTATGTTTTACATAGTAATCAATCATAATTGTAATCTTATTTAATTAATTATTCAGTTAACATTGCAATAAATATAATTCACGTGTTATCACCTTATTATTATTCGAATTGCACAAGTCTCATTTAATTTATTATATTTAATTGAGTTATTTGTATAAAATGCAGAAATCAATTTATCAAAAATGGAGAAAATGAATTGGTCACAAATTCGTTAACAGAGTCGTGCCAAAACGACAGAGTGCATCCAGTAACAGAGTCGTGCCAAAACGACAGAGTGCATCCAGTAACAGAGTCGTGCCAAAACGACATAATGCATCCAGTAACAGAATCGTGCCAAAACGAGAGAATGCATCTGCAGTAACAAATGCAGTAACAAATTCGCGAACGGACGTGAAGGGAGTACTAATTATTAAAATTATTATTTCTTTTTACTATTTAAAATTATTATTGTATGTATTAATATACTCTTTCTATCCCATTATTTATGACACGTTTTATTATTATAATACACTCATTTAAATATAAAACGTGTTATGTTTAATGGGAGTGAGGGAGTACTAATTATTATTATTTTTCGTTTATTATTTACTTATTTTGCATTCTTTATATTATGAATACAAAATGCTTAAATTAAGTGTTTTTGTTGTTTATATTATTAAAAATTGGACCGTAATTAACAGGTAGCTACAAAATTAGCGTCTTAATTATAAAATTACATTTGAAATTGCAAATTTATATAAAAATCGTATTAATATCAGTTCATTTTAAAATAAGTGAATAATGAAATGATTATTTTGATCCTCACTCAAAATCTTTCCAAAACAATCTAATCAGGAGATATTGTTATTTACCAAATTCTGGTTTCAAAGGATACATGAACAAGAATAATATATTTGAAAAAAAAAAGATGTTTTTCTAATATAATTTTTAGTCCTCCTTTTGTCTATTAAAAGTGTGTTTTAAGAAGGTCAACGCATATATTAAGGAAAAAAAAAGTAAAGTGTGTTTTTAGTAGATAAAGTATTTTTATATGAAATTTAAAATATTAAATATTTTGTGAAATCTTAATTACATACTTTTGACAAACGACCTAAATAAGAAATAAGTAATACGAGTATAATTTTCGTGAAAAAGATAGTATTAAGTAAATTTATTAATACATATATGTTTCTATTGTCGGATTTTATATACTTCAAAAACTATTTGAGTGTTTTGATAGATTTATTTTTAGGCCTTGTTTGGTAGTTAAAATGTAACTAGAAGGTTGGGATAAAATAAGATAAGGATATAATTTTGTTGTCTGATAGAATATTGATAAAATCCATGTATTAGTTAGGTTATGATATAAAATTACTTTTTTTTATCCATTTTAATAATAAAAAAAATCAAAAATTATTCCTCTTCAAATATCATCATCTTCATTGACCCTCTATTATTTTTGACACAACCAAATATTATTTTTAACACCGGATCAACAAAATTATTGTAAAATTATTTTTGAACACAATTTTATAATTCACAAATCTAAATATTACTTCTGAAAAGTACAAAAAATTATACAACCTTTTGAACTAAAAACTATAGAAATAGATTTACGAAAACTATATATAAACTAGTTTACAAATTACAAAAACTACATAATTTTTTTACAGAAATTCAAAAATAAATTAAAAAGCAAAATATAAGAAAATTTGGTTCTCTCTCAAATTTACAGAAATTCAAAAACAAACAAATTAGTGACAGGAGAAGGATTTACCCTTGTCTTCTTAGAGTTATACGAACAACTCAATTACCGTATGTTGATCTAATGATAGTAAAGTTGATGCAATTTAATCTAATATTACTATAATCAAATTTTTAAAAAAAAATACAATAAATTATATAAGATCTAAACTTTACTCAATACAATAAATAAAATACACAAATAAGACTGCATTAAGTATCGTGTGATTGATTTTATAGTATTTGTGGCCTTTAAATCATTTAATATTTTACAACTAATTATGAATGTAGCCTATTAAAAGTACACAACAATGATTGCCTAAACTCTTCATTAATCGTTTTGTTTTGCCTAATACTCATTCATTTAATCACACTATATATTAATATATTGAATGCTTTATATTTATTAATTTTAAATTATTTGTAAATATTTCTGAATAAGATGTAAAAGATAGCCTAATAAATTTATATTATTTCATATACTTTTAAAATCTGCAAATATATTTGTGGTTGATGTTATCACATAATTGTATTTTATTTTATTCTTATTTTTAATATTTTATATTAAATAAATATTAAATATATTATAATTAATAAATTACAATCAAAAAGTATAATAAATAATAAATTATGAGATAATCGCGTTGTAAAAATATTATGAATGAGAGAAAAATGAATAAAATAATAAAAATGAAGATAATCAAAATAGTGTGATCTTTTCGAAAAATTAACATTATACATTTGCACATGATTTTTTTTTTCCTCGTCAAATCCAACTCTATATATATCAAAAATGCATACCCGCTCGCCGGGAAAAGGATTAATACAACGGCGAATGTTGTGGCATGATAAATACTTCATATGTGCCATTAAAAGTTATTTGATTTGACTAAAAAATTATCACAAATTTAGTCAAATCAAGCCACTTTTAGTGAGACATAAGGAATATTAAATTTTTAATAAATAATTTACTAATTTCACTTACTGACTATGATTTATTAATTAAGATATAATTTAATATTTTTTAATATAAAATAATAAAAAATAAAACTCGTATGCTAATATTGTAACAATATCACATAAGCCGTGAGCATGATAAGTTAAGTTTGTCGGTGGAGAAGGCCACCTATATATATATATCCCAATTCATAACATACATCTAGCTAATTAAAAAATAGAATTATGCATGAATCACTATTTTACGCAATACTCTTTATCATTTCTTCCTACTTGGTATGGCACTACACCATCAATAGAACCCTAAAATCCTCGCCACCGTCGCCTCCAAAGCTCCCCGTCATCGGAAACCTCCACCAACTCGGCGAGTTGCCTCACCGATCCCTCTGGAGCCTCTCGAAACGGTACGGCCCCCTAATGCTCCTCCACTTCGGCTCGAAGCCGATGCTCGTCATCTCCTCGGCCGAGGCGGCAAAGCTCGTACTCAAAACCCACGACCTCGCCTTCTCCGACAGGCCGACGATGGAAGACATCAGAAAAGTCTTCTACGATCTCACTGACGTCATCAACCTTCCCTACGGCGACCGGTGGAGGAAGCTGAGAAACATCTTCGTGCACGAGCTGCTCAGCAGCAAGAAAGTGAAGTCCTTCGGTTCCATCAGAGAAGAAGAGATAGCCGTTTTGGAGAAGAAGATCCAATATTCCGACAAGCCGGTGAACTTGTCGGAGATGTTTGTGGCGCTGTCGTGTGATCTGATAAGCCGCGCGGCTCTCGGGAAGAAGCAGAGCGAGACGGAGAGCGGGAAGAAGTTTCTAGAAGTGTTGGAGGAAGCTGTCGGGCTGCTTTTCAACTTCTCCATCGGAGAATTTGTGCCGTGGCTCGCTTGGATCGACCGGCTCAACGGTAGGGATGCTGCCCTAAATAGGGTTGTTCAGAAAAGGGATCAAGTGTTTGATACAATCGTTGAGGATTACCTTAGAAGCCGCACGGAACGTTCTAGAAGTGAAGGGAACATTCTTGATATCTTGCTTGGAATCTTCGAGGGTGACATTCCTGGTCTCTCCATTGATCTCATATCTATCAAAGGCGTGATTCTAGTAAGATATCTATTCCAAAGATTCTTTTTTTATCTCTTTTTAAAACAAATGATGAAGAGGGGTCATAATGAAAATAGGATGTATTTGGTGCTGGAACTGAGACTACATCAACGAGCCTAGTATGGATAATGACGGAGTTAATGAGGCAGCCAGTAGTGATGAAGAAGGTGCAAGATGAGATACGAGGATTCATGAAAGGGAAAGAATGCATAAGCGACGATGAGTTGCAGAAAATGCAGTATTTGAAAGCAGTGATAAAGGAAACGCTTCGTTTGCACCCACCTATCGCACTCTATCCTCGTGTGGCGAGAGAGCAGGTAAAGCTAATGGGATATGAAATTGCACCAAAGACCACACTTTTCGTGAACGCGTGGGCCATCGGTCGGGACCCTGCCTGTTGGGACGAACCGGAAAAATTTGTGCCCGAACGATTCTTGAATTCGTCCCTCGACTTTATGGGATTTGATTTCCAATTGGTCCCGTTTGGGGCTGGAAGAAGAATCTGTCCTGGACTTGGATTTGCGACCGCTGCTATTATGCACACGATCGCAAATCTCATCCTCAAGTTTGATTGGGCATTGCCCGATCAAGCTACAGGAGAAGACTTGGACGTCACCGAGCATCCGGGGTTTTCCATTGGGAAGAAAACACCTCTTCTTGTTGTAGCTACACCCTGCTAGGATTCACAATTGTGCAACATAATAAAATAAAGGGTTGTGACAAAATAAATCATGAATGTAACTCATTTTAGTCTAATTTTAAACTTTTGTGTAAGTGTGGCTACTTAATTTGGAAGACTAAGTTGTAAATGGATCCTTAAAGGTAACTCTGCCTCAGAATCACATAAATAAGCTTTGATTCAAATCTTGAAAGCACTATTTTGAACACCAAGAACCGCAGGAGTAGCTTTTCTTACAGCAAAATCTCAAACAAACAGAACATCTCAAGTAGAAATTTCCCAAGTGAGTTACTATACAGCAACGCTCAGCAAATGTCACAGCATTAAACACACAATTTGCTTGCTAAATCTATTCGACCATATAGTCGAGAGCGGGGAACAAATATTGCTTCTACTCAATCGTGGCGAAGCACAAAAATCTCAGCTCCTCCGTCTTCAAATAGGACTTGCAGCCTCATGTTTCCCAAGCAATAGAGGAAAATCATCGTACTGTTCCAAGAAACCATGTTCCTCAGCCATGCCCTTCAGCGATTCATAAACCTGGTACATTGACCACCGATCTTTCGGCCGAGAAATCACACAATTACAAGCAATTTTCAAGAACTTGACTATATCCTCATCGTTGCCCTTCCCGCGTAGCTGTACATCGAGACAATCTTTAATCCGACCTGCACCACAGAGCTGGCTTACCCAGTCCACTAGATTACCCTTAAATAGCTCATCCACAGTACTAACATCAAGAGGTTTTAAGCCGGTTGCGAGCTCGAGAAGCACCACCCCAAAACTATAAACATCCCCTTTCAGAGAAGCTACCGGGGTGCTTGAATACTCAGGGGCAACATAACCAACCTCACCAAGATCCCCGTACGTAAAACTACTCACATTTGACTCTGACTTCATGAGCCTAGCCAAGCCAAAGTCCATGATCCTAGGATCAAAATCCTCATCGAGCAGAACTACGTTGGAGCTAACGTTCTGGTGCAGAATTGGAGGGTGGCAACCATGGTGAAGCCAAGCAAGCCCCCTAGCAGCTCCTAACGCAATCCTAAACCTAGTAGGCCAATCCAAGACGCTAGAGCTACCAACCAAGGTCGAACCAAGAGTCCCATTCGACAAATCCTTGTAAACTAAGAGCTTCTCTTCCTCCACCAAGCAGAAACCCAACAAGGGCACCAAATTAGGGTGCCTCAACTGCCCCAACCTATTCATCTCCATCCTGAACTGCTTCTCCCCGATCTTGCACGAGCTCAGCCGCTTGATCGCCAGTGCCGATCCATCTGGCAGTACAGCCTTGTAAGTAGTCCCTGTCCTACTCGACACGATCGCGTTCTCCGAGCTGAAATTATTTGTGGACGATAACAGATCCGCCAACTTCACCTTCACCAACGGCTTCTGAAACAGCATCACCTGTGTGAGCTTATGAGCTCTTAATCTCTCAGCCCAATTACTACTACTACCACCACCATCATCATCTCTCCCTCCGATCCCATAACCCTTCTTTCGCCTCTTCCCGGATCCTGAAAAATACCACCACCACAACCCGAAGCCCAACAGCAGCGACGCAGCGGCACCAAAAACACCAGCCGCAATGATAATCGTCAAGCTTTTTTTACTCAGGCCGCTGCATTTCCCAGCCGAACCGCCGCAGAGGCCGCTATTGCCGGAGAAATCGAGCTCCGGTCCAGTGTTAAAGGAGGGCACTCTCCCTGAAAGATCATTGTTCGCTACGGAGAACTTCTTCAGTCTCTGTAGATTCGAAAACTTGTAGGGGATACTACCCGATAACTTATTATCATCCAAAATCAAAGTGTTCAAGTAGGAGCAGTTGGCGAGATCCTCTGGAATTTGACCGGTCAAACCGTTGCGCGAGAGGTCGAGAGTGGTGAGATACGGAAGCCATGAGCATATTTCCGGTGGGATCGGACCGGAGAGGGAGTTCCCGGAGAGATCGAGGGTTTGGAGGCTCTCGCAAAAGTGGAGGGAGGCGGGGATATTTCCAGCGAGGGAAAAATCACGGAGCTCGAGGCTAATGAGGCGGTTCTCACGGTCATTCCAGCAGGAGGCGCCGACGAAGCGGCAGATAAAGCCGACGGAACTGTTGGCGAAGTTCCAGGAGGCGAGTTTGGAGTCCGGGTCAGTGAACGAGTTCCTTACCTCGCGGAGACACTTGACGTCGTCCTCGGCGGCGGAGAGGAGGGGGAGTAGGAGCAGAGAGAGGATGAGAATGAGGAGGAAACGGATGTTCATAGCTGGATTTGGTGGAGATGGCGGGTAGGGTTGGATTTGGATGAGTTAATGGAGAGGCTCAGAGGCACTGTGTTTGAATGAATGGAAAGCGACAAAGGTGATGAAAAGTGGGATTACTTTAGCTTTAGGTATTAAAATGGGAGTTTGACCATCCTCCTCTCCTTACTTGTTGACTATCACCATCATTAAATTCAAATCTACCCCACTCAATCTGCCTTTTTTAAACTCATTTAGTCATTTATCACTTATCATCAATAAAAAAAAATTATTTTATATTTTAATTTAACATGACTTTTAATAATTTATATGAAATTTAATACATGGACAGAGTGAAATTTGAGTTTTAATTGATACCCATCCCCCATACAATTCTTTTATTTGGACGTCCTAAGTTTGACACATTATTAAAATAGTAAAAGTTATCAATTTAAAAAGATGTGGACTCTACTACCTTTATCACTCTTACACTAATTTATACACTCTCCTTAATAACCGTGCCCAAAAGTTTTGTGTCGTGCTTATTGGGACGGAGGAAGTACTACTTTCGTCCCGCTAAAAGTGGTCACATTTCTTTTTTGTGTTATCCCAATAAAAGTGATCACTTCCCCGAAAGTAAAAAAAATTTACCTTTAAAATATGTCATTTTTGTTTTTTAAAACACAATATTTTACTTTCTTAATATTCATGCCAACTCACTTGTGGTTGTTTTTAGCGTAATAGAGATAATATATTATTTTAAATTGAGTTGTATATACTTAGTGAAATTTGAGTCTAAAATGTATATTGTTTTTATGGATATCCTAAAATGACAACATGTAAACTCTTTTTGTAGACACGTAAAACAAAGGGTGATTCTACGGCAGTTTTCATTCCTCGCTTTTCACAAACACGCAACTATTGCAATTAGCTCTTCAAGGACCGACGAAATTTCCAGATATGAAAGAACCAAAAACAAAGCGATCAACAAAGGCCTTGATCCTGCTGATATGCCGGTAATCTGTTACATTGGTCCACCCGAAATTTCTTCAATTTGATAAAGAATTTTTCTTTATATTCGATCTCACTGCCGTGAGTTTAGTAAGGATGGTGAGTAACTTTTGAGAATGAATAAATAGTAGCACAAATTATTTGTCACAAATTTTCCATCAATTAATCTGTCAAATTTAGATGTGCTCGTGTTGGATTTGTACGTTTAATACGACTATGCATACTATCATCTTACTCGCATTAATGTGTTTTATAGTCTTAACACGATCCTATACAAAGTTAATTTCAACAATTAATTTTCCCTCTAGTAAGGTGCTTTAATTTTTAAATAGAAATTTTGTGGATATAAAAAATTAAGGTCTTAAGTGAACGATTAAGTTCTACATCAGCAATGTTAATGTGTTACTTAAATAGCATCGTCTCATTTAATATGACAAGATATCGTTGTAGGTGGCGCTGATACAATTTACCCAATAATCATCAAGTGATACCGTGTCCTCTTAAATGAGATGCCAATGTTGTTGAGTAGCAAATTCATCGTTGCTATTTAAACTAGCAAAGGGGCCAAACGTAGCCAGTCAAAAACAAAAAAAAAGTTCATTTTCATCAATTGGAACCGGGCACTACGGTGAGACATGAGAACACACCTAGAGGAATGTATTCGTAAGAGCTACTTGTTTAAAATTCGTATCTCAATCTCATGCATTACTTGCATTGAACATTTTGTATTGTATATTTACAATTTACAATTTAGTAGTGTAGGTAACAATTTAATGTTTATGGAAGGGTTGAATCCTAAATTCTTAACTGCTTGTCTCTAAACAAAGCCCAACCAATTTCAAACAAAGCCTATTTTATTAAAAGAGATATTCGATCAAAATTGCCCATTTTTTGGCCCACTTTTATGATGATATCGCCATCCGTTATTCACTTTTAAAATAGTTAATATATATTTAAATACATCAATTTTTTGTTTTAATAATATTTTATGTTAAACAATTAATCAGTTTAAAATAATCTATTTTTAAATAATTAAATCAAAAATAAAATAAAATATAGTGTGGCAAATTAAAATTGATACTATTTTCCTTCCATTTATTTAGATATAGTTAGAATTCAAATTATTTTTAAAAAAAAAAATAGAGGTGAAAGTCCAAGTCTTTCTCCTACAGCGCAGGCGGGAGCCTGACATGGGCCTACGAGCTGTGGCTCGCAAACGGGATACCGTCTTCTGAGTCCCTTTCTTTACAACACTAGGGAGACAAAATTACCCATGAATCCGGCTACCTGCGGGTATCCGACTCTAATACGGTGGGTGCGAGTACACAATTTTAATATTGGGGGCGGGTATGAGTTTTAAAGCTTATACCTGTGTCGGATTCGGGTCCAATATGAGTGTATAGATACCCGCCCGATAATATTACTCATTTTTTTTTTATAATCACACTTAAAAATTTAGATAGGGTGGTAGACATTTGGAATTAGTTACTATTTCAACTTATTTTAGTTAAGTTACTCGCAAGAGAACGAAGTCATTATAGATTAATAAGTTAACATAAGTCGTATTCTCAAGAAAGACTAAACATAGCTTCATCTACGTTGTTTAACAAAAGCAATTAAAACCCTAAATATTCCAATTGTGATTTGAATGATTATTATCATAAATGAATTAATTATCTAAGTGAGTAAAATTAAAGGAATGAAAAAATGAATTATCAATGCGATAATTAAGAAAACAATTAAATTATAATTTTAAGAACGAGGAATTAAAGGAAATAAATCTTGACATATTTGATTGATTAATTAACATGGATGATATAATAAGAGATCAATAATTCAAACTTAATCAAGAAGGAAGCCTCGAGAAAGTAAAGCGATAAACAAAATAAGAAAGCAATAAGAACTCACAAATTAAATGGGAAAATAATGCAATAGAAGTATTCTCCAGGTTGAATCTCGATCGAATCCACAACGAAAGTAAAATACTAAAGTATGAATTTGAAATACTAAAATTATTTATTGTGTTTTCTCTCTCGCTTCAAAACTCTAAAATGATAAGTTATTTAATAAAATCACGCGAGTTCACTATATATATGTGGAGAAATCCTGGGCTAGGGGCCGGCGCTCGCTAGCCTCAGACTCTGTCTCGGTTTTTCTTGGGCGAGCTAGCGACCGCTAGGGGTTAGCGGTCGCTAGCTTCGCGTTCCATATTGCTCCTACTTGGGTGAGCTAGCGGTCGCTAGGGGTTAGCGGCCGCTAGGAGCTAGCAACTGCTACCCTAGCGCGCTGCTAGCCCTCTTTGTTGTCGTCGTTTCTCTTCTCGAACTTTCTTAGCTCCGTTTATCGATCTTTACTTGAAATACGACAATATAACACCTAAAGGATCAAATAGAACAAGAAAGACAAGATGAATCAAATCATTCTCGACTCTATAAGCACGAGAAACGAGATCGAAAACGGACAAAACAGTTACGTTTGAAAATTATGATCTATATTATGTAACCGACAGAAACCCCTTTTCCGCCAGTAATATCCGTCCCGATTTAAATGGATAAACAAGGCAGGTACAAGAATGAAATCGAGTATAGGAACGGAAAAGCAAAACCCGTCCCGAACCCGTCTCTTTGCCATCCATATTCAGCACAAAGGCTCCCGCACGGTAGCCACTGCCCGAGAGCCGCACTGGGATGCTCTAATTTACTATATGAGAAGGAAAAATTTATTGAGTTTTTTCTTATACCAACCTAAGTATAAAATGCTCGCGCACGTAATAAAATGTTGCCCATTTCTCTCTCCCGGTACAAAACTCCAAACTTATATTGTAAAACTTGCGAAATTCTCTCTTAAATTCTTCATCTTCACCTCTTTCGTTTCTCAAACTCTGATTTATTGCTGTTTGTTGAGAACGGTGGAAGAGTGGGGAGATTGCTTAATTGATTATTTGTTGAAGGATAGATAGTACAAGGTGTAAAAAGAGAATTTGAAACCAAAAACAAAGAATTCTTGAACCATAACTGATTGTTGAGTTATTGGCTGCTGAGTTTAGATCTGTTCACTCTTCCCTTTTCTCAGGGGAGCAGCGTTTCATGGTTAGTCTTTTTATCCAAAACTGACGAAATTTTGTTGTTTTATATTGTAACTTGGAACTCGCTCAAATTGTGTGTAATGTGTTTTTCCTTTATATGTGGTGTTTTTTTGGTTAATTGTCTTGGTTCAATTGCTATTAACGTCGAAGTTGGTATGTTATGCAGAGGGATGAAGCGTTTGCGAGATGATGCGTTTTTAAACCCTCCATTTAAGAAGCCATTCGGCTCTTCTTCTCGAGGAGAATCGTGAGCTTCCCCATCTCTCTCCCTGATACTTTTTTATTTTTCAGTTTCTACATATCATGAACTGTTCTAATGTATAGTGATTTAATTGTATATATATTCTTTGCTCGCCCCCTTGAGGTTTAGTTCGTGTAGTGTTTGGTCATATAAAGAAGGTGGTATTGGCGATTTATGACCTAAAAAATTGGATTCTGTTGTCAGTCTTCTTGATCAGAATTGTTTCGTACCGATCCTTGTCGTTTATTGTGTATCGTGTATCGTTGACTAGGTTAACTTGTTAGTGGCAGCTGGAAAATATAAATTTGAAACCGAAGAATAATTAGGTAGGCAAGTGCTGATTCGAGTTGTTGAAATTGTCGTTAGGCTGTCTGAGATGGAAAGTTTTGATCTTTATGTTTGTCTGCATCTATTTGTGTCCACCTTATAAAAATTGCTGTGGTTTGCACACTTATCTGTCGGAGAGGCTGTGCGGGTTCGATGAGGGTTGGATGTGGGTATTTGTGTGATATTTCGCATTGTTAATTGGATGTATTCATTTTTTGGCTACATTACCTGGTGTTGTCTCTTAAATGTGTTAGCATGTACTAACATATTCGTAAGTAGGATTTCCGATGGTTGAAATTACTAAGTGAAGATTTTGAAGAGTTTAAGGAAGCTAACCAAAATTATCATTCTGAGAGGCTGGGGTTTGAGAGACTGCTCAGTAATAAATGAATTATTGATTTTTGTGGCTACATTACTTGGTGCTATCAAGTATCACCTTATGCTGACACTACTTATGCATTAATTATAAATTAAAAATTTCATTGGAAAGCATTAATTTTTTAAAATTTCAAAAAGGCCATAAATTAATATGAGATTGATACACACAGCATATAGCTCTCACCAAATGTTCGTTGAGGTGGATTTTAATAAGAAGTCTCTGTTGCGACTTTCAGTTGTTTTCCAAGAATTTTGAGCTTAACTTGAGTCTTTTGCGAACTCTTCTTAAGGTACGGGTTGCCAAATCCTCCTATAGCCGGAGCAGCTGGTGGTGGGGGTGGGGAGGGGGGTGGGGGCGGGGGAGGTAGTGGTGGTGTTGGCATTGTTAATGGTGGTGGTGGAGGTAGTGCCATGGCTGTTACAACTGGAGGTGCACAAAAACTCACGACGAATGATGCATTGAGTTACTTGAAGGATGTTAAGGACATGTTCCAAGATCAAAGGGAAAAATATGATAGGTTCCTTGATGTCATGAAAGATTTTAAAGCTCAAAGGTAAATGATTATAACTAGGTTAGATAACCTTGTTTGCTTAGGAGTGAACAGGATATTTCTTTGTAACTCTTAATCTCTTATTATTTTTTCAACAGGGTTGACACCACTGGTGTCATAGCTAGGGTGAAAGAGTTGTTCAAAGGGCATCCTAAGCTAATACTTGGTTTCAATACATTCTTGCCTAAAGGGTATGAAATTACCCTAACTGATGAGGAGTCTCCAGCAAAGAGGACTGTTGAGTTTGAGGAGGCTATTAGTTTTGTCAATAAGATCAAGGTTGGAATTTATTAATTGTACGGTAATACACATGATTTAGCTTGTGAGGAACTCTGATAATTTGATTTTGTTCCATGGCTTTTAACCTGCAGACACGTTTTCAAAATGACGATCATGTGTATAAATCTTTCTTGGACATTTTGAATATGTACCGGAAGGAACATAAGGGTATAAAGGAAGTGTATGAAGAGGTCTGCTTCCATACTGTTATGAATTTGTTCTTTTTTTAATTTATAAATATTAGGTCCTTATATCTCCAGTTTCAGGTTGCAAAGCTTTTTGAGGATCACACAGATCTTCTTGATGAGTTCACTAGATTCCTGCCAGATACGTCATCCACAGTGCCAGCTGCTCAGGCTTCTTTTGGACATCATTCTTTTCATCGTTATGATGAGAAGAGCTCTGCCCTAACCACAATGCGACAGTCTCATGTAGATAAGGTTTATTTCTCTACATTAATCTGTGCACATGATTTATCAATTCCTTGCTGAAATGCATGTCATACTATCGTCTAGCAACGGTCACGGAGGGATAGGATCATCGGTCCCCATGGAGAAAGAGATCTTAGTGTTGAGCATCCTGATGTAGATGATGATAAAAATAATGATAAAAACGTTACTCGGTTGCACAAAGAGCTGAAGAAACATTCTGAAAAAGAAAATAGGGATAGGAAAATTTGTGATCT
The DNA here is from genome assembly GCA_026898415.1 of Leonotis leonurus. Taxonomy (NCBI): domain Eukaryota; kingdom Viridiplantae; phylum Streptophyta; class Magnoliopsida; order Lamiales; family Lamiaceae; genus Leonotis; species Leonotis leonurus. Next base: position 3,630,066 of record JAPKLX010000017.1, read on the forward strand.
TGATGACAGAGATCCTGACATCGAGAACAATGGGGACGTGTCTACGCATCGGCTTTCTGAGAAAAGGAAATCTGTTCGGAAAGACTATGGGGTTGATAAAGATGCATCAAAAAGTGAGTGGTTTTTATATGCCAGTCTTTTTTTTAGCTATACAGAATAGCTAGTTTCATTTCATGTGGATAATCATCTTTTTGCACCATAAAAATCATAAAGTTTGGACATGGAAATATTCCTCACTCTAGTGCACCTCAAAAACTCCAAAAGGAAAAAGGGTGAGGAAAAGAAGAAACTGAAACAAAAAAGAGGAGAAAAAGATACTATTAACAAAGTCCAGCTAACCTCTTTCCTCTTATTTCTTGCTGCTTCTTTTGTCATATTTGACTTTGTACTTATGCTCAGTTGTTTTTGACAATCCCAGGTATGTACATCCATGAGTTCAAGTTTTGTGAAAAAGTGAAGGAAAGGTTGCACAGTGCGGATGATTACCAGGCATTTTTGAAATGCCTTCACATTTACAGTACCGAAATCATTACAAGAAAGGAATTGCAGAGTTTGGTATGAACATTGTGCCAGTCACCTTATAGCATATTTATAGGTCTTTATTAATATTAGAATATGTATAAAGCAAACATTTACAGTTTCTTCTATGTTCTTGTATCTTTCCATATTCAAAACCTAAAAATGTTTTCAGTTGCATTTGCGATCTACATTTCTTGATTGAGCAGCATCATTCTTGGCCTACCAGCATTTTTATTCTTATTCTCTAGCGTAGGTATTATATAAATCCAATCTTGAACTTATACTTCTTCTGGTTTGGAGTATTTAAAGTTATTCAGGATAATTCCTTGTTTACCCTCTCTCTAAATAATGTTTTTAGTTACATGAAACTTAGTTGGACATGTTCATTTGATCCAATTCTTATACAAGATGCTTGCAGGTTGCTGATTTACTTGGTAAATTTCCTGATCTCATGGAAGGTTTCAATGAGTTTTTGGAGCACTGCGAGGGTTTAGGTAGTCAGGGATTTCTGCTTTGAAGAGCTTGTAATTTTGATTATATTTCTTTCACTCCTAACCAATTGCCTATTGTGCAGAGGGATTTTTGGCTGGTGTTATGGGTAAAAGTAAGTAATGCTCACTTTATTTGTCTCATGGATCTATCTATACAATAAATAATTCCCTTTTTGTTATGTCAATTTCCACCCCTCCCTCCCCCAAGCTGCCACCAACTTTTGGGTTCTTATTTTGAGTTGATTTTTCCTGATAGCAGAAACATTGTGGAATGAAGGAAATTCTTCAAAATCTTTTATAAAAGAGGATAAAGAAAAAGAACCAAAACGTGAAGTAGAAGGAGCCAAAGAAAAAGATAGATATAATATTAAATATTGGGGAAAGTCCATTCAAGAGCTCGACCTTTCCAATTGTGAACGCTGCACCCCCAGTTATCGGCTTCTTCCAGAAGATGTGAGACTACTTTGTGCTTATTTTGAACCCATTGTCAGGGAGTAATGACTGTAGTTTAAATGTCGTTTCAAATTTCGCAGTACCCAATACCCTCAGCTAGTCAGAGGTCAGAGCTTGGTGCTCAAGTTCTAAACGATCATTGGGTGTCAGTGACATCTGGCAGCGAGGATTACTCTTTTAAACACATGCGAAGAAACCAGTACGAAGAGAGCCTCTTCAGATGTGAAGATGATAGGTGTGCTATGAAAGTCTTTTGCCACCTTGCCTTGTAGCTTAACTATGAAAATAATGCATTATTGCGATGTTGTTTTACTATTCACGTGTTCATTCCCTAGGAGCTGTGTCTCCTGGTATTTTCTGTTCATATAGTTCATTATAGAATATCGCGGAAGTTCCCAAGGGATGTTGATTTTTGTCTTGATTAATATTTCAGATTTGAGCTAGACATGTTGTTGGAGTCTGTTAGTTCAACTGCTAAGCGAGCCGAGGAGCTTTTGAACAGTACTAATAAAACCTCAATTGGTTCAGATAGTCATATACGAATTGAGGATTTTACAGGTTTGTCATTATGTAATCTGGAGTAAATACTTCTTTCAAAAACTATCAACTCTGATCCCCCAAACCCAACATTAACAACACAATTGTATTACGTAAGAGGTGAGCGTATCAATGATGAAGGCGTGCTTGATTTTTTTCTTATAATTTTCATGTAGCTCTGCATTTGAGATGCATTGAACGCCTATATGGTGACCATGGTCTTGATGTGATGGACATTTTGCGTAAAAATCCATCTATTGCATTGCCTGTTCTCCTAACTCGCCTTAAGCAGAAGCAGGAGGAGTGGACCAATTGTCGTTCGGATTTTAACAAAATTTGGGCTGATATATATTCTAAGAACCATTACAAGTCTCTTGACCATCGAAGTTTCTATTTCAAGCAACATGATTCAAAGAACTTGAGCACAAAAGGTAAGTTTGAACTATAGTTCTATATTATTACTTCTACTATTATGATTATTATTCCAGTGGTAATTATGGTTTCAGCTCTGTGGCATGGTTATGATGAATCACCAGTGAATTTAAGTCATGATGCTATTTGTGTTCCTTAGTTGTAATTTATCATCTAGGCTTGGTATGGTACAATTGGCTTTCGGGCCATAATTCTTAGTTGTCCATGAATCACCATGGCAACTTCTTTTGTCTTTCTTACTTTTCTGAAGACATTGATTCATGCTCCTGATTGGCAGCTTTAGTGACAGAGATAAAGGAAATCAATGAGAAAAGGCAGAAAGAAGATAGTGCGCTTCTTAGTATCGGTCCTGGAAATAAACACTGTATCATTCCAGACCTTGAATTTGAATACGCTGATGCTGAGATTCATGATGATATTTATAAGATTATCCAATACTCATGTGAAGAAGTTTGCCCAACAAAGGAACAGATCAATAATGTTTTGAGATTTTGGACTACTTTTCTTGAGCCAATGCTGGGAATTCACTCCAGGCCACCTGGTTCTGTGGCTACTGGGGATGATGCTGCCTCCAGGCATCAAACAATGAAGAATAGCATTGCATGCTCAATTGAGTGTGAAGATAGTTCCCATGGCGATGCTCCTACAACAAGCTTGAAGCTATCAAAGCCCAATTGCAACAGTGATTTGCCTACATCTCCTCAACACAATTCAGTCAAGGTTAGCATAAAGAATGTAGAGGCTAAAGAACGGCTCACAGCTGGTGAAAGATTAAGCAACTCTGATGTAGCTGTTTCTTCTGGATCAGATGCTAATCTTGGTATGCCTTATGATACATGATGAAGCAATTATATTATGATAAATGAACTTTAGCTGTGGTTGTTCGTGAAAATTGGTTTATACTTGCACTATTTTGGTTTTACAAACAATATAATCTTTATAAACTTCCTTTTACTATCTATCGTTAAATTTTGATTTTTTTGTTAGTTAACTCCCAAGTATTTGAAATTCAAGGGAAGGGTACAAACTTATCTCAGTTGAATGATAGCCAATCCAAGGAAAGCAATGCAGCCAAACCTATCACAGGAGATTTACACTCTTTGGAGGTACCTTTTGGGCTCATCTTTAGATCAAAATTATGTTGTCCCCTTCTGCTATATTTTCACTTATTACTTGCACTATATATTTATATACACACACACACACGCTCTCTTTGGGTTTTTATATTACTTTTATCTTTAGCTTTGTGTCTTCGTTGGACCTGTAAAAGCTGTTTTATACCTTTTCAGTCGTTTCTCAATCTAGTTTCTTGTGGGAACAGGTTGGGGGGACTATGAGATCGAGTCAATTGAATAATGATGAATTTGCAGAAGAATCTAGACTAACTGGGTTCAACAAAGACTCTATTGGTCCTTACAAAAATGAGAAAGAAGAGGGTGAGCTGTCCCCAAATGGTGACTTTGAAGATAATTATGGTGCCTATCAGGATGGCACTTCACCAGCCTTGCCTATGAAAAACTGTGGCACTGATGTCGTGCAATATGATCGGGGAAGTCTTGAAGAGAATTGTGTAAATGCTGCAGGTGAGAATGATGCAGATGCTGATGATGAAGACAGTGAGAATGTTTCTGGAGAAGATGTTTCAGGCAGTGAGTCCGCTGCAGATGATTGCTCACATGAAGAGCATGAGGAAGATGAGGATGGAGAGCATGACCTTGATTGTAAAGCAGAGAGTGAAGGTGAGGCTGAGAACACTAGTGAAGCTCACGAAACAGGAGCAGATGGTGCATCAGTACCACAGTCAGAATGTTTTTTTATGACTTGTAAACCTCTCTCAAAGCACGTGGCATCTCCATTACTAGGTGATGGGAAGGAGAATCGACAGTTTTTTTACGGAAATGACACCTATTATGTGCTATTCAGGCTTCATCAGGTAAAGTTATGATTTTTCTGTGCGTTTTTAATTCGATGAAAACAGCTCTTCTCTGTCTTCCCAACTCTTGATGAAGTGTGACTCTATAGGCATGAGGTGAAGTGATTGTTCATAAATGAGCATAAAACTTTAGATAAAGCAGGAAAGATACTCAATTGTTTACCTTTCCAATAATTTTACTTTTTGATGATAAATAATATTCTTTTTATGTTGCCAGACATTGTATGAGAGAATTTTGTCAGCTAAGGTGAATTCAGTATCTGCTGAACCTAAATGGCGAACTTTAAAGGATGATAGTTCTGATCCTTATGCCAGGTTATTTAGTGGCTTAGATTAGTTTCTGAACATCTTGTAAGCCACACTCAACTGATTTAGCTGTAAGTTGTTTGCAGGTTCATGAGCTCATTGTTTAGTTTACTTGATGGTTCTTCTGATAATACAAAATTTGAAGATGATTGCCGATCATTGATTGGAAACCAGTCCTATGTGCTATTTACATTGGATAAGTTGATATATAAGCTAGTCAAACAGGTGAACTTCATAAGCTTCTTCTGGATTTTTCTGAAGTTCAATGTCCTCTTGTTTCTTGACTATTGTGCTCCTTTGCAGCTCCAAACTGTTTCGAGTGATGAAGTGGACTGTAAGCTTTTTCAATTGTATGAATATGAAGATTCTAGGAAACCAGAGAATTATGTTGATTCGGTTTATTATGAAAATGTCCATGTCCTCTTGCATGACGAGAACATATACCGATTTCAATGTGTAGGTTTCACTTAACCGTTACCTTCCCAGTTCCCATATAACCGTTGACTTTGTGAATTATCTAGACATTTGTTACTGAGATGTTTTCATGTTTCTTGTAGAGAACTTCACCTACCCGGCTATCTATCCAATTAATGGATGATGGAAATGAGAAGTCTGAAGCAATTGCTGTTTCAGTAGATCCTAAATTTTTATCCTATCTTGATAACGATTATTTTTCAGTGGCTCATGGGAAAAAGATATCATCCCCAGTAATGTTGAAGAGGTATTGATATCAGTTCCAATCTTGAAGTAGAGGAGCTTCTCTTTATTTTAGGAAATGGTAAAATTCAGTGGATTGATGCCCTGGCATTTCCTGAACAGAATGTATAAAATCAATAGGGACAGTTCAAATGGTCTCAGTTTTTTTTCAGACATGTAAACACTTTGGTTTTCTAATTATTGAATATGGCATGTCTTGAACATGATCTAGTGGGAATATTGAGTGATGAGCTATACAGGGTTGTCACAGCAACTATTGCAATTTCTTCCTTTTTCTTTTCTTTGATGGGATCATATATTTGGATAATAGTGTGTGGAAGAATGCATTTACTTATGTATCGATTGCTAATCACTTATTTGTTACTTCTTATATGTTGGTATGATAGCCGGAATGATTATAAATGAAAATTCTTGTTAGCGTGCAATTTGAAAGAACATTGATTTTGGTAAGGTTGTTATTGCCTCAAATAAATAACAGTATTGAGGACTGTGGAAACACTTAGGGCTACTCCCTACTACAACTGCACCTTCAATCTGAACTATTGCCAGACAAAATCAATGACAAGAGGAAGATATACTTACCCAATTTGTTGTTTTTCTTTTTTGAACACTATATCTCAGGATCCAGTGAAGTAGATTGGTTTTCAGCTCAAAATTGTGATTGACCTATCTCAAAGGCTCAAAGCTTGATTTGCTTGTAAATCGTGCAGGAATTTGCAACAGTATGCTAATATTGATGAATCTACTGCACTATGTATGGCTACAGAAAATGTTCTGATAATGAATGGGTTGGAATGCAAGATGTCTGCTTCCTCATTGAAGGTATTAGTATTTGGATCAAGCTAACATTCATTTTCCATGTTATACATATTAATTCAATTCTGCACCCTCAGTAGTTTTCAGATCTTATTGAAGATTTACAATTACCAGATCTTATTGACAGACACAGTAAATCTGGATCTAGGAGACGGGGGTTAAATTCTCGTATTTGTTGAGCTACCTAGGTTTCACTTCTGTGCTTGTGCTGTGTGATCAGGGATAATTTCCAAACATTAAGTTCTTATTTGCAACTCCTGTCCCTTTATAGTTATATACTGAAGATATCAATTTTAAAGAAAACTTCCCATTCAGTCGTTATGTTTTAATCCAAGTCTTTTTTTGGCTTTGAACATTTGTTTGTTTTACCATTCTCTGATGATAACATGTTTCAGATCTCATATGTCCTAGACACAGAAGACTACTTCATTCGTTTAGGACGAAGAAGGGAAAATAAACCAGCAATACAGCACAAAAATCAGGCAAAGTTTCGTACGTTTCTGGCAGCATTTCTGTGATCCGGCATCCTGTTTCTGTGACGCCGTGAGGTACATGCGTTTCTATCTCAGGGATTCATGGTCCTTTTCACTTAAGCTAATAAGTTCTTGATTCCAACTATTCGTGACCCGCAGAGTTTGCTGTAATTTGTGAGTTAAGGAATTGCTTTATCGCTTAGCCTCTTCTGGACGAATCAAATAACCCCGACCTTGTGCTCTTCAAGCCAGCAACAGGCTTGGCGTTGATCTGTATATAAAAAGGCTTGGCTGATAATATTAACTGTAGTGTCTTGTATTATTTCATTAAATACTGTTTTTTCAGTTGAAACAGCTGTCTCCTCTTTGTTCTTGTTAATATGGTTGCTGTATGTTTCTGGCAATGATATTTAACAGGTAAGGATGGATGGGGATGTAACTTGTAACTGAACAGCAGAATCCCATTTTTATTTTCTTCACATACTTTATTTTTTATTTAATTTTTTTTTGGCTTCTGGCCATGTGTATAGTCAGTTCTTCATCCTAAAACAGCATTTATTTTCTGTGTGTGAGAATTGTAAATTGCAATGTGGTTCATGGTCGCTTGCTTGTGCTTTTTTAATTTTGAGTGAATGCCCTGCTTCTTTTCTTTATTTACGTACTTGCCACTGGATTGGATTGCGGTTTACTAGTGATCTAAAAATACTTATATTTGAATTGAAAATTCATGATAAAAATAACAAAAAATATCAAATATTCTTGATATATCATATGTAAAAATTAATAAAAGCTAGCAAATGAGTTTTTATGCTTATTAAACTCTACATTGAAATAAAAATAAATAAAATTAAGAAACTAGGAACTGACCAATTATATCGTTGATAACACTACAATTTCTAAAAAAAACCTTTGAAATTAAGGAAATGGATCATTGGCCATTCATAATTTCCTCGCCCAATAATTCTAAGTCAAAAAAATTCCAAGTCCACCTCTTATCGCAGTTTACACATTTGCTTCTTAGATTAAATTAGTGGTCCACTTTTATTAGCAACAAAATTTCCAAATCCACCACTTATTGCGGCTTCCACTATAAAGATGAATTATATACTTATAGTAGTAGCAAAAGATAAATTAATTAATGCTATACGTTGAAATAGTAGCAAAAGATAAATTATAGTCATAAATGTAAAAATACAATTTTTAGTCGGCTTTGAGTATGAATGTGTTATGATTTTTTTCGGTTTAATACCTACCATATTTAGTAGGAATGGTATGATGTATTTTTTACTTTATTTTTTTGTTACTATTGGATATTATTATCACTTGATTTTTGACTCAAGTATGCAACTTACATATGGGACGACGTGGTACAATTTTGAAAATTTTGGGAATGTAATAATCACAAAATAAGAATACATATGTGTTGATAGTTATATTTTAGAAGTGGTCGGATACTTGAGAATACCGGTGCCAAGATTGTGCTGTCGACTATTGTTAATCTTCCCACTAATCCACCACTCTTTGTTGTTAGATATTTAATCACTCACTAATCCACCACTCTTTGTTGTTAGATATTTAATCACTTCAGGAATTTGTTATCTATTTTATTATTTTATTTTAGACCGTCTACAAATTTGTTATCTGATTCATCTTTTTTCATTTTTCGGGTAAGGGTCCCTTTTACCTCAATTAAATACAATAAATGAGGTGTTATCCAAATTTCACTCACTTCATGATATATACCTTATTGTTGGGAAGTTGAATCCAACACCCCAGAGGGTGGGTCCTCCGTGTATCGTATCGAGAGAGTTTATGGAAGCTGCGTCTGACTCAGTCTAAAAAGGTCTGTATTATTGCTGTTGACGAGAGGTTAAAAGAAATTAATTAGTACTACTCATGCTAATTACATGATGATCATATTTTTCGGTGATCCCTTTTAGTAGAAACTTCAAAGTTAAACGTGATTGACTTGGAAAAATACTATTATGAGTGACCTATTGAGAAGTGTCTAAGATCAGCATCCTCAGTTAGGACAAAACTGACCGGAAAATAAAGTATTGCGTATAAAGTCAATACGTCAATTCTGATATATGTTACTAGTCAAAATGAGTAAAAAAAATAATTCATGAAAGGAGGGAATACTTAATCACACACGTTTGATAATTATACCATTTTTTATAAATAAAATTATTGAACAATATCTCACTCAAAAGTGGAGTAGTTTGTCACCCACCAATGCTTTCAAATTAAAGTCTATAAATACATGCACACATACATCTAATTAAATATATATCACACACCAAATATCCTTCACTCAACAACAATGGAAACCAAAGTTTTTAAAGTTGGAATGTTAGTGTGTCTTGTCCTTGTGCTTATCTGTGCGACTGGGCAAGGCAGGAGAGACAAACCCAACGACAAAACACAATCATCACCTTTTGATTTCCTCAAAAAATTACAAGGCTCTCGCAAAGGAAACCACTCCAAAGAGATCCACCAACTGAAATCATACCTCGAGACATTCGGTTATCTCCAAAACCTCAACAAAACTCCCAACCATGCCGTCAACGACCACTTCGACGAAACCCTAGAATCCGCCATTAAAACCTACCAACACAACTACCACATACCACCCACCGGAATCCTCGACGCCGCCACAATATCCAAGATGATCGCCCCTCGATGCGGCGTCGCCGACATCATCAACGGCACAAACTACATGCAACCTCACCCTAACAAAAGCCACCAGCATGGGTCGATCAGAATCCACTCAGTGTCTCACTACAGCTTCTTCAGCGGGCGGCAGTCATGGCCCGCCTCGAGAACCCGGTTAAGGTACGGGTTCATGAGGTACACTCCGAAGGAGGCCGTCCCTCCCATCGAGAGTGCCCTACAAAAGTGGGCCTCTGTTTCGCAGTTCTCCTTTTCACGAGGGCAAAGAAGCGTGGATCTCTTAATAGGGTTTCAGTGGCGCGATCACAGCGATGGGTACCCGTTCGATGGGCCTCATGGAGTGCTGGCTCATGCCTTTGCACCCACCGACGGGAGGATGCATCTGGACGGAGAGGAGATGTGGTCGATCGGCGCCATTCCCGACTACATCGACTTGGAATCGGTTGCTCTGCATGAGATAGGGCACCTTCTTGGGCTGGGCCATAGCAACGTTGAAGATGCGATCATGTATCCTAGCATTGCAGCAGGAACGGTGAAGTCTGATCTGCATGAGGATGATGTTCGAGGAATAAGGGATTTGTATAATCTTTGAGATTAATGATCAGAGTACTGCATCGATCATGCATGCATGCATGCATGTCGTCTCAAATCTACGTACTCTCACTCTGCTACTACTCTAGTATGTGTGCATGTGTATATGAGAATGGAATAAAGTTCTAGCTAGCTACAGATATGCTTTAATATTGGGCCACTCATCAACCTTCTTCAGCTAGAGAGGTTGTAGAAAATTATACTAATATACATGATGCTTGTATAAATGTATTGCTCTTAAGTCTCAAGGACTCTATTATATATATATATGTATATCTTGTGTGTATGTCCAAGGATTATGCATGTATGAATTAAGGTTGATACATGGTTCTTATATATATATATTCAGTTATAGTCATAATATCCTCTAAGTTTCTTAAATTTTACTGTATAATTCATTGGTTATCAATGAAATATTTGCTCATGCATTGACTATGTTACATCATACATTGTTCTGGAAATATTGAATTATGTGATCATATAATAATTCGAATATTCACGCCTGAGCTACTGTTTTCTTTTCATACCTTACGACTTCAATCTTCTATTATACCATCTTTGTTCTGATACAATATAATGTAATCATATAATAATTTGAATCATATATACTCTAATTTTTAATAATAAATACTTTTAATAGTTAATTATATATATTCTCATTGGGGATTGAGAACTCTTGATGTAGCTCTAGTACCATTTGAAACGCTTCAATCTATGGAATATTATATATTAACAAAAAAATTTGATGAAGACAAAAAATTTAGAATTCAATGTAATGAACTGCAATACCCAAAGGCCAAAATCATAGATTAGTTACTTAAAAGTAGGATTATTTACGAAGATAGACGAGGTGGCTGATGTATGTGTCATTTCCAATTTCTTACAGTCACCTTTATTTGCACCCAAAGATCTTCCTTCCACTGATGAAACATTGCTTATGGATCGTCGGATGAGAATCATTTTTCAAGACGTGGGCCTGTATAGGTTCCGGTGCGCATGTAGAGGTCATCAGGCGTGTCGATCTCTGCAAGCCACGCATACTCCTCTTCGTTCTCGACACCACTTTCATCATCTTCACTGGCTGCAAAATTCAACAAGCTGGTACTTAATTCTCATGGCTCCTCAAACTTCTATGTTGAGTTATGTACCCAGAACAGAACCAGAACCTTTTAGAGTGTTAACATAAATTTCGACAATGAGCACTTACAGAAGCTTGAACACGAGAAATCCCGATAGTAAGAGCATCTCCTGCCAGCGAATTCATCATATGGGGGAGCAAGGATGTCAAGAACAGCACAAGGAGTGATTGCAGTAAAACAATGCAGATTCCCTCCACTCCTTGGAAACAGAATAGATGTACTACACGGTGCAGTTAGAACTTTATCGACAGCCAATTTTGCCAGTCTGACTGAAATTTAGGACATGGATTAGATTTCATGTGAATAAACCTAAAGAATGCAAAAAATAAGCAAAACACTCAATCATTAAAACAACTACCACACTGTCATAATGAGTTTATCGCCAACTTACTGACAAAGTTGATCTCTATCTAAAATCCGATAGTAACAGGTATAGCAATTAGATGCATCAGTACAGCTCAAGACAAATAAGTAATACGTCATTATAAAAAGTTGTGCATGTTCACGACCGGTATTGTGGGTTCATTCCATTGCTTGTAGCATAAGTCATGCTAGATGAAAAAGAACATGGCTTTCCCCATTTGAGCATGATTGTAAAGCTTAATAAAGCAAATTCAATGTCTAGATAAAAGCATACCACAATCTTGCAATCACACAAAGATGAATTTGACCCTGCCATAAGAAAATATGACATGTCAATGAGAGTGACTATACATTTTTAGGTATTCTCATCCCCTATTCTTCCATTTCAGAGATAAATAGCCACCTTAAAAGGCAAGTATTCAATGAAGATATCTTGGCATGGACAATGTCCTGAATTTGGTTCACTCTGATCCTTCTATAATCTCTCATAATATGCTTAAAAGTGAGTAGGTCTAGTTTACTCATTATTTGAATAGAATTCGCGATTCAAGTATTTTACAAGCTAGCTACTCTTACATAATTAAGCTGCGAGGTCTTTCATGGGCTATTTAATTCATCAAAGGCCCTCTGCAATGATGGAGAGACAATGTGTTGTTCTTCCATAAGTATTTTCTTTTTAATAATATATCTAGTTCTTTTGGGTTCAAATTGCTTCTGTTTCTTACTCTACCACAATAGCCTAACAAATGCATCCAAGAAATAAGGAGACTTCCACAAAGGCAAGGAAGGAAATATGGAACAACTAAACATAGGAACAGACCTGTCGCATCCTCGGTCCCCTGAATTTTTCTGATGCGGGCTGGCTCTACCCAATCATATGCTTTGACATGCAAGGAACCATATAAGACTTTGCTCAAAACAGTCATGCCGGGATGATCATGAAGTGGAATAACAGAGGAAGTAGGGAAACAAAATATGCACATCTGCAACAAATCCATATAACTGCTCAAACAGTTGCAGATGATGTGTCAAAGTTCATCTTTATTCTACTAACTTTATAACAAATTACCATTTAATGAATCTCAACACTGGAATAGACATAGCAAGTAAACATTAGTCAGCGTAAAGTTAAATTATTTGATTTATTGACTATTTTGCGATAATGAGATGGCATTGCAATATAAGAAGCATAAGGACCTTCGGCCTCTTCAAGTTCTCATGTTGTTCTCTACTGATAAATATTAAAGAATGTCCTTTTAGAAGAGAAATCCATCTCATGAATAAGGACCTTGATCAGCATGCCCCAATAGGCTTCAATATAGAAAAAGCTTTGGTAAACTTGCATAACAAAGCTAAAAAGCAAACTGTCCAAAGAAGTAAAAACGTACCGTGAAATTCCGTCCCTCGTGTATATCCACATAAGTTAGGGGTTGAGCCCAACGATCTACTCTATTGTATGAAAAGATCCCAAAGGGACCATGACCTCTTTCATCCTCTTTGCTAGCATCACTAAGGCCTACATCACCAGGACCGATAGTGTCTGCAGAATAAGCATGCTTTATAGTCTGACATGAACTTCTGAAAAAAATTCTCCAATTATTTGAAATATTTGAAGGTATAGACATCAACACAGCACTGACCAATAATTGGCATCTAAACATTTTTTCCAAATCCTACTATGGATGAGAATTTCAAGCTACGAGCTAATAACATGCATAAGGATCGACTAGAATTGCTCATCTGAAGAAATGCTAAACGAGTAAGGTATCGGGTCATAAGTATAACAGCTTAGTTATTGTTTCTAATCATATAGAAATTCCTTTAGCTTCTAACAAAAATATTGAACATTCATGAACTTTCGATTTTCGATGCCTTGATAAATGAGCTCGGAGTATGCAGTGGCACCAGTAGATGCAGCAAGACGAAGAGTGTATCGGAAAAACACCAAAGTCTAGAATCAATGTAAATGAAACCCATAATTCATATTCATTGCAGAAGGAAAAATCCATGTGAATAATCAAAGGAGAATTCCGGAAGAGCTTACCCAATAAAGAAGAAAGCTTGTGAACGGCGGTGAGAGACGGCGGCGAAGCGGCTGAAGGCGTAAAAGTTTGGGTGCAGAGGTCGTAAAGAGCTTGAATGGTGGAGGAGTTTTTCTTGATGTTAGCCATTGCGCTGAAGAGCCTTCTATGCAAACACATCCCTACCTCTAACTCTTGACTGTAAAAACCATAGATAACTGTAAATGTGTAGTGTTAAAAGCCCTAGCCGCTGCACAGAGTACGCACAACACAAAACAAACACGACTCTATAGCAAATAAAAGAAACGACGACTCTGCAGTTTATCACGTTTCTCTCAATCCTCCCAACACGCATGGTATCCTCGTCGTCGGAATTCGCTTTCGGCCACAGCTCCAAGCCGTTGCATTTCTATTCGAGGTAGCAAAGCAGTATCTGGAATTCCACCCCATTCTTCTCTTTTCAAGATTCCGACCATCATAATTTTTTTCCTTTCCCTTTAGACTTAGGGACTTCTTTTCCTGTTCTTCATATATAGCTTCTTTATCTGTTAGTGTTAGTTCCTGAAGTTCCATGCCTGCAATGAAGAAGGTTTGTATTCTTTTTTCGTCTCCATACTGATTGCTATTCCAAAATATCGGTGCCCCTTGTAATCTTTTTTCTGTTATGTTTAATCGTCTGCACCAGAGCGCTGTGTGCGTCGGGATTAAGCAATTGTTCAATGATTTGGTGAATGAGATCGGAGGCCCAGTTGATTTTGAGCTTCCTGAATCTTTTAATAAATTGAAACCGACATCTTCTTACGCCTATATCAGACGCAGTATCCTTATTTTCATGGATGCCATTGCCCTCTTGTATTTTGAAAATGCTCATTGAAGCCTTTTCGATTCTTTATGCGATCCACTCCATTTTCTTGATGATCTTAACCTGTTCAAGATGTATATCTTACTAAGAAGATAAAAAGGCGCCTTGGGGATGATGGCATATTTTGCTCCTGCTGCTCAGCAACCGGATCTTCTGGTGCTTGCGGTAAAGATTGCCTCTGCAGGTAAGAATATTGAACTTAAAGTTGTGATATTTGCTTCATCTCACTGTGCTTTTGATTTAAGGGTCGGGCAGCAAATAACGCAAGCTTGTTTCTTGTCCAAAAACTATATCATAATAGACACTGTAAAATCTCCCGGGCCTATTTCGCCCTTTTTCTTAGATCGGTTTCTTAGTTTTGTTCTCAATAGAAGGAATTTTATGTGTCTTAATTTGTTTTCATGAGTGTTGTTTCTTGACTGGTATGTTGTCTCCTGTTTACAGTATGCTAATGTCCAGCTGTTCTTCGGGCTGTAAATGTGGGAACTCGTGTCTGAATAAACCATTTCAACAAAGGCCGGTGAAGAAGATGAAAACTGTGCAGGTAATGATCATTTAATGGTAAAAATTGCTCTCTTTCTGTAGTATGTTGTTTACTAGTGGTTGTTTTATTTTTTTTAAATGTTCGTTTGTTAAGCAAGTTGAATTGCTTGTTTCAGACTGAAAAATGTGGAATGGGTGTTGTGGCAGAAGAGGACATTAATCAAGGGGATTTTGTGATAGAATATGTTGGAGAAGGTGAAGTTTCATGTTATGCATACATCTTATAAACACTCTAGGCTAACCGCAAATGTAATTTGCAATCTTGCAGTTATTGATGACAAGACGTGTGAGGAAAGACTCTGGAAAATGAAACACCAGGGGGAAACAAATTTTTACCTGTGTGAAATCAATCGAGACATGGTTATCGATGCAACTTATAAAGGAAACAAGTCGAGATACATTAATCACAGTTGCTGTCCGAACACTGAAATGCAGAAGTGGTAAGCTGGTCCCCTGCATTTCTTTTTTCCCTTCTGAAATAAACTCTTCCTCCTGTATAATCATGATTCTCATCCAGGATGATAGATGGTGAAACAAGGATTGGAATATTTGCAACCTGTGATATTAAGAGGGGCGAGTATCTGACATATGACTACCAGTATGAACACTACTAATTCATTCTTATCACATCTGAATTCAAGTTATTTTCTTTTCATAGCCCATCTCATTATTCCAGCCTAATAAGTTGAGCAGGTTTGTACAGTTTGGTGCTGATCCAGATTGCCACTGTGGTGCTGAAAGTTGCCGGAAGAAGTTGGGTGTTAAACCCAGTAAACCCAAAATACCTTCTTCAGATGCTGCTTTGAAAATAGTAGCATGTCAAGTGGCTGCAAACCATCCAAAAGTCAAAGCAGGTGTAACTAATAAGCATGTAAGTTTATTACTATTCTATATGAACTTATGAAGCATAATTTGTTCCATGGGTTTGAGAAGTGACACTGGGTGATTAATGAGCAGCATCTTATTCATCGGGTTTTCTTTAATTTCCTTTAGTTTGATTCCTGGAGAACAACACATTTATATTCCAGTTTTTTTAGCCCAAAGCATGATGCCAAGTCAGTTCATGAGTGGGTTTTTATATGATTGGTTGATGTACATATGCTCTATCTTTCTGTTAATCTGTCAACTGTCCCTTTCTTTTGTTCTTAATTGTGACTAATTACCTGCATTATTTACTGGAAGGTCAACATGAATGGAGTTCCTAGTACAGGTATGCTGCTACAGCTATTCAATGGGCTTAATATTCTTTTCCCTACTAATTTCCCTATATTTTCTGGTAGCATTTAGCAATGTTGTGTAACTCAGGTTCTCATGATTTTGTTTTCAGATTGTTTAAGTCAGGATCCTTCAAAATGGAAAAAGAGGCGTCTGAATTGCATCGGTTCAGTAATTAGAATTGATCAATTATCTGAGAGAAGGTATACACATTGCAATGTTATATTTGATTCAGCATTGTAGCCGTTATATTGATATAGCTCGAGGAATTGGTTATCTCATCAAGTGGTTCATTGAAATGAATATTTAGTGGGCAGTCTTTAATTATGTCATTTCTAAGGATCATTGTGCACATAATGTGTTAAAGTTTGTCTCATTATTGGTATATTTACTTTCTTTCAAGTCCTATATGCATGAAAAATTTGTCCTTGATTGGAAAGTATAAACTATCATCATGTCTTACTTCCTTGCTCTATGAACTAACCGAATAAGGCTACAAAATATTTAGCTTCAGCGTTCTAAGCCCCACTTTGCCATATATTTTTCTAAACGCACATCCTCTAATCCTTTTCAGGTCCTTTGGGATAATAAGGCTCTTTGATGATAATAGGAGGAAACATTTGGTGAGACGCTAGTCCCCCCGGGCAAAATGTTGTTTTGTTTTTAAACTTTGCCGTATATTTATTCCTTTTGTATCTACTGTGATCCACAGATCATGTTTGAAGATGGAAATTCTGAGTTCCTGGACCTGTGCAAAGAAGACTGGGAATTTTGTAAAATTTAAACATGATTCAGGTAACTGCCCTCCACATTTTGAGTTTTGACATTGGATTTGTGAATTGAAAAGAATAAACTGAAACATGTAACAGGTGAGGTGAGTCAAAGTTTTATTTTGTACTTTTGTGTTAAAACCGAAAGCCAAATTTATAACCAGTTATTGCATCTCATGATACTTCTGGCTAGCTTCAAGTTTTTTTATGATTTTTTTTTTCAGGTGAGCTTCAACTAATTAGAGTAGAAGTTGGAAGATTGTTGTATACACAAGATATATATACCGTGGTGCCCTCTGTACTTTCCTTTCATTAATTGTAATAGCATGTGCAAGTGTAACATTTGTTAGAATTGTAGTAGAAGTAGCTCATAAATGAGATTAGTTGCATGGAATAGTATATTTGTTAGTTGGTGCTTTATGATGATCATTCAAAACATTGACCATTGTGTAATATTGTGATTCATTTAATTTGATTGTTTTCCTGGAATTATTGTGAAATGAATTATGGATCTTGAAATATTTCTCAATCAATTCTCATGGATAATAAAATAAAGATCACTATCAATATCGTACCGAAATTATAGATCAGATAATCGATTATCGACGTGCTATTATGAGATTAAATTTATTATCTGCTGCATATCCTCATCAATGATGCAATACAAGATAGAAGTAATTGAGATTCCCTACCGAGTGTTGATATGTACATATATGCAGATTATCAGGTACAAGTAATGCTGATAGCATTTTACCCAAGTCAGCAAGTACCGCTAGCAGGCTCGATGGAGCTCAAAAGACCATTGCCTCGAAGCTGCATGCAGTGTTCTTCTGCGTCAGCTTGAGCGCATATTATTACAACGGCTAGGCCGTTGTGATGTGCTTCTTGCATTATATTGACCGCATTGTCAAGAGTCATTCCAGGTATAACCTTCATTAGCACCTGCACAACATACTCCCTTTTATTGTAGTTGTCGTTATGCAGCATCACACGATAAGGTGGGGACATTTTCTTCGACTTCCTGCAGAAACAAAAGAATGCCTTTCATATGTATTCATGTTGACTACACTTCAAAATGAAAATGATGAGACCGAAAAAGTTCCTCTAGAAGCAACGAGAAACCAGAACAAAAAGATCATACAGACTAAAGGATGGAACTATCAAGCTAACATAACAGCACTGAGAAAGAAAAATACACATAAGACGATTGTTAAGAGTAAAAGGAGTATCCATAGACAGTTCCATCTAAGTTGTTTGGAGGTATATGTTAATTTTCCAATACCTGAACTTGAAATTAAAGATAAGGTAATGAGGTTATCAAATATTAAAGTTGGGATTTATCTTTAATTCATTATCATAATTGCATACAGTTTCATCTTCTATTGTGATCATATAATTTGTTCAGTTCTATGTTAGAATTTGTTCGTTTCCACATTTGCACATCTAAACTACGAAACAGGGATCACCACAACAGATGAACTTGCAACAGAACAACAGATGATGACATCATGACACCAATAACAGAATCTAGATTTAGGCACAGCTTAGAGAAGATTCTCTGGAGTGCTTTTTTCTTGTGAGGGGCCAGATGAAGAATTCATTTAGATCACAAACTCCAAATGATTCAACTCAAAGTCTCAAAATAACACAAATTTAGTTCTTAGTCAACTATGGGAATTAAGAAAAACCTGTGCATCCTTATAAAAGCAACCCCTGATAATAAACTAGGTCTTTAACTGAGTTTAACAATCCCTAGCCACTACAAGAGAAATAACAGAATACCTGGTTAAGTCTCAGTATCCATACCTCAAATCAAACTCAGATTCTCGCCCTGGAGTTGTTTTTTCTATTACCGGTTTATCCAAAACCCCACCACCCGTCCCTACACCAGCAATTGGCATCGGCATCAATGTGCTTATGTTCGTCCACTGCTTATGGAGAGGGTATCTATCCCCTGCACATATCAGGATCATATTTGTTTCAACCCCAAAGTAAAAGCCTAAAATTAATTGAGTAAGCAATCACTAAGCTGGACAAAAGCAAGATGCTGTAAGCCTGTAACTTTAGCATGAACTAGGGAGAAAATCGCAATAGGACAAATTTGGATAAATACATCGCAGTTCATTTACAGAACTTTAAGAATTATAGTGTTGCAGTTTTTGTCCTTTCTGAATGATGAAATAATTAAACAAGGTTAATGAGAGATTTTGACGTGGCAACTATTACCTGCTCAGAACACTTAAACAAGCGTAATCCACCTTACATCTCGGCATCTTCAATTACTGCGTCCCTAATTCTAATACACTAAAATTTTAATTAATTACGAGCAACCTTATAAAGGAATTCTAGATTTCCCAAGCTATAATTCGAACTGCCACAAATTAACTAAGAGTTCACGCCGAGCTTCCTAACAAAGCATACAGCAGAACTCGATAACAATCGAGACAATTATCCAAATACAACAACCAAAAATCAGCGAATATTGTGAAACATCAGAAAAAAAAAAAAAAAATACAAACAAACACATAATATCGAGAAATCCAAACAAAAAAGGGGGAGACACATTAATTACCAGATGTTGTGTTGAAGATTTGATTGGGAGAAAGAGCTACTCTTCTTCCGCAGCTAATTACAGTCTCCATTTTGGCACACTCTCACTGCAGCGCTCTCTCCCGCCACCGTACGTATTCACACACTCGATGTAAGTATTAGAGAAATATCAAATGACAAAGAGAAATACTGACGGTTCTCATAAATTACAAGTCAACAATGACAAATAATTATATATATATATATATTTCTTGAGGGAGAATTAGAAACAACGAGGACATATTTGGTATTCATTTATAACCTTATTTTTTTCTTGCAAAATCTGTTCACATGATTTTTTGCCGCTCACAATTTTTCTGAAAATAATAATAAATAAATACCTTTCTCATATAGGTTGCATTAGATGCCAAATTTTGTTTTTTTTTTTTTGAATTTTTTTTAATTGCTCAAAAGTACAAGGATTTATTGGAGAAAATTGGGTTTAATGTAACATTTTAATTAAGTCAAAGCTATAACTTGCAAGTGTGCATTGTTTACAAATCTTCTCAATCTTGTTCTTGGCATAGAAAATATATTGAGTCAATTCAGATCTATTGTCTAAACATGTGACATCTCGTGTTATATCAGTTATATCAATACGAAACTGACATGTGTCATAATTAATGGTTTAAGATTCAATATATATATTTTCCTTATATATATCATAATCTTGAACCATTAATCATATCACGTGTCAGTCTCGTGTTAATGCAACAAAAGATGCCGCACAATTAGACAACAAGAGATCTCATTCGATTGAGTTTAACGCAAGCTTCATCTGAGCATAACGAATATTTGCTTCAAATATGAGAAAAATAAATTCTTCCATAAACAGAGGATGGAAAACATTCATACTTTCTTTAACACCTATTTGGCCTATCTATCTATACCAACATTTAGATACATCACAAAATAGACTTTGAGTTCCAAGTTACCATCTCCATTGAAACACTGTTTAAATAAACAACACGTCCAAAGCAAATGTAAACCTTGCTAATGACCCTGACCATCAATCAAAGGATTCCAATCCACCTGGCACCGACTAATCCCATTCTAGAAGGATTTGATCATCAGCAGTCCATCCTGCAGTTTGTCTCTAATTGATGTATCTCAGCCGTTTATTGTTTTGCTCATTCAAGACGCATCATCTGTGGGAAGAGGTAAAATAAACTTATCAAGTTTCATGAATGAGTAAAAAGTCTGTAAAACTGGTGTGGAGAACGAGAATTACATTGCTTGGCTTCTTTTGTGAAGTATACCAGTATTTATTATGTTTTCACAGAATGAAATACAAATTACTTTCAAAGAAGTTAATCCCAAGAAAAAAGATCCTTGTCTTGCCAGAGAGAGAAACAAGGGTAAAGGAAAAGGAGAGTACCTTCCATAGTCCATCATTAAGATAGTGCATGTTATCCACACCAATTCCTTTGTTGATTGTTCGACTGAATTTGAGAAATCATCAGCAAGTAATGATCAACAATTTAATCTTAAGCAAAATAGAGTGCTTGCACTGGCTGAATGATTGCGAAGAGTGAAAATAAACAAAAGCAAACGGGTATACAGTATACTTTCGCCCACCTCTTGGGTCTGTTTCCATTTAAGGATACGACAATTTATTTTAACAAGTTTTTAACAGCTTTACTAAAAAACAAGTTTTTAATAGCTACAGACTATAGACATAGTAGGCTCGAGAACAACTAGAGCAGACATTACCAGATCCATAATGCTATGCACAAGATAGCCAGTTGATATATAAAGAACAACAGACTAGTGAACAAGGCCGGGAGCTTAAGAAGAAACGCAGACCACTATGCTCCAAGGAATATTATATTGTAGTTTCAGACTTTCAGTGCATAGTCTCAATAGCCGAAACTCATTACATATTTTGCAAAATAATAAGCAAATAAGTAGATGAAAGGAAACACACTAAGCTGCTATGATATTTATGAGCCCCAGCTAGCAAACCACAGAGGTCAAGACTCGAGTAAAATTAAAAACCACGGTTGAAGCATTTGGGATGATTCTTTTTTTGGCAAATACATATTAGATTTGTTAAATTGAAAAATATCTACTGGTAATGGAAATACTGGGGAAAGTCAGAATATATGATAACCGTAAGCCTTTCATTCAAGGCACAAGGTTTTATATGACTTGAAATATCGAAGCTAATGTGGAGTCCCTCTAGATCAATGGATAAACAATTAAACACAGAATATATCCTGGAATAAGGATACTAGGGCATGAAAATCAAGGGATAGAGTCACCAATACTAAAATAATCTCTGCTTTTAGAGATAAAATCTTGAAGTTGGTTAATAATTCGCTGACAGAGGGAGAAGCACTGGTAGAAGATTGGTTCACTAATCCCAAGTCACAACCCACACACAACTTAAAATTTACAAAAGGATAAAGAGTGTATAAGAGATTCATATATGAACTTACATATCTTTGGCTGACATCTTCATAAATCCAATAGCTAGAGCATGTTGCTTTCCTTCGGCCATTATAGCCTGATTATTCAAACAAACACTTAGGAAACAGCAATTTACAGTCATCCAATAAATTAATTTGGTTTAGTGCAGGTTTTAATGACCAACATCCAGGTATCTATGCATAAAACAGTTCACAATATAAGCAGTTTCCCCATAACAGAATTGACTAAATATAGCACAGTACAGCACCAAACAATTTCACAATGAGTTTGTACCACAGGGGTTTCTGCCTCTACTTCATCATCCAACACACCACCAGGAGAAGTGAGCCCTGGACACATTATATTGGCACCAGCGAGTACAAATCTTATCGCCCCCCTATCAACTTGCAGTTTTTTCATGATGTTGGGATCTGCCAAAAAAGTACAGGACATCAATACAATAAATGTTTATGCTATATTGCTATAAATGAAACCAACCCATTTTCATGGGTTCTGTAACATATACAATGCTTGAATAATTTTGTTTCCAAAAACTAACAATGACAAGAGATTGGTGAGTGGTAAGAAACTAAGAATATATTTTCACTTGCAGTTAAAAAAGGAGAGCTTTTCCTTACTTTAAGTTTGATCTTAAACTGTAATACTAAATAAGAAAATAAAGAGATGAAAGCGAGAAAACGGAAGGACATGTTGCAAGGCATCCCACAAAATATAGTGCTTAAAAGAGGGATAATCGAGCATGACATTCATTCTCACATACAATGGAGGGATATGATACCAAAATCTTCATCTGGCCGCCTGATAATTTTAAAACTGGAAGTTGGTCGAAGAGATCATCTCCCATTCTAAGTCAAATGAAGAGTTTCCACTGACATACAATACGAAGAGCACCATATATTCTTAAATGCAATACATTTATATCTGTCATCAGCAAAGGTTCAACTATTCATTGAGGTATGTATCTTTAAGGATGGCCCTGGGGCTCTACTTTGGTAACTTGACATCTCATACAGATACACTCAGTTATGTTCCCGAAAGGCATTTTTAGATTCATATATGTTGTCAACAAGACCCCGGGGCTCTGTTTAAGCTGTTTGCTACAAGACTCGGCTGACTAAAATCCATGGCCATCCCTAAATATTCTCTATTGATTTCTTACTTCCTAGCAAAATCATCTCATTAACAATTTTATTCAAATGATCATGTCCTTTGCCTCCACTACTTATGTGCATGATCACATAATTATTGCTGCATACTTTGATCATATCTGTACACCAACTATTGACTTAAAGCCTTAAACATATCTTAAGTGCTTTGGTGGTCAGAAAGCTAGTGACTTTCAGATTCAGTAGCTACTTAAAGTACATACATGTAACCAGCATAATTGAGTTTTGAATTATAATATTTACACTGATGGAGGAGTCGTAGTGTTGGCATGTAAGGTCCATCACGTATGTTGAAAAACAATGGCACATTGTTCACCAGAACCAAGTTAAGATGATTTGGGCTGCAAAAAAATTGGCGAGATTATCAGATGAGGAACAAAATCAAAGACTGCAGAATAGAATTGAGAGGCAGACAGCAACAATATCAGCTTTTTTTAAGATCAAATACGCACCATTTTGCAACAATCAATGGTGACTTTTTTGGCAACAAATCCTCCAAAACAGGCTCAAGTCCTGGATACTGCAGGACAACAATAGTCACTAGAAGTATATAATGATTAGGGTGAAAAGAAAGCTACATCAGAGCTGGGCAGCGAAAAACCTCTTCAGCAATACTTTGCCGTATTTTGCGCTGCACCGATGCCTTCACTTGATTTTGTGCAGAAACTTCTTCAGAAGAGAACCTAAAATTTACAGAAAGAATATGTTCAGAATACTTTCAAGTACAAAGCACTATGAAATAACAATATACTTCAAAACTATAATCAAAAGGAAACAGAAAGTTTATGCTTAAACATAAAACCTAAAAATGAATACAACACACAAGTTGTTGCAGTTTCAAACAGCCAGATAACGAGTAACCACGTACCGGACAGAGGGTAGACTTATCAGTAAAGTATAATACTCCAAACTCCAACCCCAGAGTGATATTAAACTTAAAACAAATCATATACCACGCCCAAGAAATGGATGATGTACTATAATTGTATAACTTAAAGCCATCATATCAATGTAACTCTATATGAACTGAATTACAACAATAGGTAAGAATCCAACCCAGCATCTTCAAGAAACTCTGGAAATATAATTGATACTCGTGGGATTGCATCGAAAAAAACATGCCCAAGCCAAACAATGATATAAGAGACCTTAAATACTTAGTCCACAGATAAGCAACTGTATCAAGAAATTAAAGAAGGCAGAGCAAAACAGACATTCCAAAGAACAGCAAGCATTAACAACTGATATTCACAGTTCAACAATAAGAAAAACGGACTTGGCATTGCAATAAACCAACTCTAACTTGGCTTCTCAGTGAAATAAGTCATCAGCAAAACTCATGACTACACATCATTCTACATATAATCAAATTTGCAATTTAAGACTCTTCGTGTAATGTTGATCCCACTAAAGAAGCAAATTCTTCGAACAAACTAAAATAGCACGGATAATTGTCGAAAAAATAGGAAACCGTTGACAATTTAAAATCCAGTAATTCCCGCGTCATCAACAGGGATAAAATAAAAAAATCCCCATTCTTTTTGGTTCTCGAGTCAGATCAAATATAAAAGAGCAGTTGCGAGCTAAAGGAGAATGAAAATGCAAATCTGTATGATTAATATATATTATGGAGCTCACTTTTTGAACATTCTTACTGAAAGAGCAGGAGAAAGAGAGGCTTCAGAATCAATGGAGACCCAACTTGGTATGAAGGTTTAATAATTTGGTGACAGCGTTGTGCCCTAATTATTATTATACGATCAATAAAAGGTTTACATAAAAGAATGAACAGCACATTAAAAAGTCTTATCTTAGATAAATATGATCTTAAAGAAATTAATGGAATAAGAAAAAAAAAAAACTTAGTTAATAGCATTCTTTTTTAAAAAGAGAAATCTACGAATTTATCTTTTTCCAGGTTATTACAAAAAAAAAACAACGTACTAGTAAATAGTAAAATATTTGTATGCATTAAAAAAATCCAATAATTATTATTCTGAGAAATTATACTGTATCTCAAGAAATGATGGCGTGAAACGGCGTCGTTTAGAGCTAGGACTTTCCACATCTGAACGTAGATGCTGCTGTTCGTCCTCCGTCTTTCAAGCCAAAAGTCATCGACCAATCACCAACTCTCACAGAATTGAGTGTGTGTTGATCAAAGATGGTACTTCGAGCATCATCTGGGGGACAATTTAACATCGCCGCCGTTACCAAGAAGATCGACGTTGATAATCGAATTTCTCTACGCTACTACTACAGAATCGCCGACAATATTCTCAAGCAGGTAAATAAACATAATTGGAGCTGTTATTATCTTTCTATTTATTCATTTATTTATGTTTGGTAACACTAGTTCTATGTTCTTGATTTTACTTGTGGAAAAAAAACTGTATCAAAATTTGCCCTTTTATGTATGTGTAATGAACTACAAGGCATTTTCTTTTATGTGCCAATAGTGTTTAACTCACACATAGTTGCTTTTAATATATCGGGTCATGTGGAGGCACTACGTTGAGTTCCAGTGGTATTAGTTACCTTCATGGGACATATTTGGCTATGTATAGAAATTAGAAAGTATTGTCACAGTATCTTTGTTTTTATGAGAAAGCCTGATACTTTGGTTCTTTTATATGGAAGTGCACATTTCAGTTTATGTTTTGAGTCACATGATTTATTTGTAGTTTATTCTCTTACTATGCTGATTTATCTTGATATATCTTCCTGATAGTTATATCTGTTATATCCTTCCATATTGAGTATTTGATTACACTTTGTACTATGTAGGCTGACATCTTTCGTGAAGAAAAGAATGTTATTGACCTGTATGTTATGCTTCTAAGGTTTTCAAGGTGAGAAACAAGGTTGTGCTGGGATTTGTTGTTTGGTTTAGTAACTATTTGTTCAAAAATATATCAGGGTTTGTTGTTTGGTTTAGTAACTTTAAAGCTGCATATTCTCTTGTTTTAGTTTGGTGAATGAGACAATACCTTGCCATCAAGAGTATAGAACATCTCCGCAAAGCAATAAACTATATCTCAAAAGGGTAACAATTGATAACTACTGCTCATCTCCTTACTACTATTATTGTATTGATGTTGGTGGTATAGCTAGAACGAGAGTTTATTAATTGGTCCTGTCCTGTATTTTTCATTAATCTGCCTTTTTTCAGAAATTAATTAGTTCACTGTCTGAGCTTGAGGAATTGAAACCAGCTGTTCAAGAAAAACTTCAGGAGTTGCAGTATAAACAGAAGTATGAATTCAATAAAGAGCAGAATTCTCGACAAACTGAAAATTTGGAATCTTCGGTTGAATGGCCAGTTATCAGACGAAACTTGAATGATTATAATAGAAAGCAGGTATTGATATCATATTCATACCATAGTCAATTGATATTGTCATTATGGTATTTTATTTTGTTGGTCATAATCAGACTAGTGTTTGAATCTTATTTTTTAAGATTCATGTATTCTCATAGGAATTACAGATCATGTTTGCTTCCCAGTAAAATTTATTCTGCACAATATGTATTAAGTAAGAAAGAGTGCATTTCATTGTCTTGCAGCCTGTTACTAAACAATATGGATATCAAGTTCCAAATGCTCTTACAGTTAACAAACCAACTACAGAGCTTCTCCAAAGAATGTAAGTTTCTTTGTGTTGCAAACTCTTTGTTTGTTGTGAACAGACAATTGCATTTTTTATCCTAATTCCTCCATCCTACTCATCGTGCTCCTATTTTGCCATGTATTGATGATTTGTCTGTGGCATAAAATACACATAAAATCTGTCTTTGAAAATTTTAAATCTGTTTTACACATTCACTTGAGAAAACAATGCCACCACCGATTGGTGATTGCAGGAAGTAGGTTTCCATAAAGTCATCTGTTACAATTCAGTCAAAGTAACAAGATGGATTTCATCTAGCTAATGATTTAGGGGATGTAACATGTTGCTCTTAAGAACCTGACTTTGAACTCTGCCAAGTGTTTTCTTCGTTCTACTGATAACTAGTAAATTAAAGCAATTGGTAGAAAGGTTTAATAGGGAAGGGTCAATGCATAAGTTCGGTTCTAGTTGTGAACATTCATTTATTTTCGAACTTACGAATTCAGGAAATACTTGTATCAGCTTAAATTTTTTAGTAAATGAAAAAAAAAAATCAAGGTATGCTTCTTAATTTGTCAATTGAGTAAAAGTTTGATGCTGTTTTACCACTATCCTTGACTCCCTGAGCTCTGTTTTCATGTTTCTCTGAAGACAGCAAAGACAAACAGTCAAACATTTATGGAAAGATGAATTATCCTTTGACATTGTTATGTCTTAAATCATTATCCGTTTGGTGTGTTTCTAGCAGATCATTAAACATTCCCCACCCGAAAGAGGAAACTCTTTCTAAGCATTCCATTTTAGGCCCAAATGGGCTTAATGGGCAGTGGCAGCGTCCAACTCAATACAAGGTAGTATAACAATCACTTGATGTCTTGTCTTTTGCATTTCACTAAGCGAACAGTTAATTGATTTGATTTTTTATATGCAGGTTCAGTATCCAAGTAATTTAGACTTCACTTCTATTCAGATCCCAGGGTAAGCTAATACTATAACATATTCTTACCTTTATATCTTCTCTCTCTTTTTTTGTAATTGTAACATTAAAATTTTCTAGACTGCGCCATGGTATACTCGAACCCGAAACCTTTGACTTCAGGCATTAACCACTTACCATTATACTACTAACACACACACACCCCTGATTTCACTTAAATTTGGACATACAGTTTTGATTTCTGAACAAAGTGTACTCTGTGAACACTGAACACACTACTTGGTTTTATGAAAACCTACTTACCTGAAAATAATGCTTTGCCAAATTTTCCTTAGTTATGTAATTATGCGGTGATTCGTTGGTTACGTGTCCATATAGGGTTATTAACACTCAGAGCTCTGTTGAAAATGGGATTGTGATAAAAGAGGAAGACAGCTGCTCAGAACAAGAAAAATCAAGCTCAGAACCCAAAGTTATGCCCAAAACTGATAACCACCAGATTCAAGGATCAGTTTCCCTCATTTCATTTGAAGATGAAAGTTCCCTCATTTCTTTTGAAGAGGAGTCTGCTCCACAAAATGAGGTTGTTAGACAACCGTCTCCTCCACCCGTTCTAGCAGATGTACAGGATTTGATTCCAGACTCAGCGCCTGCCATGCAAACAGAAAGCGAGCCATTAAATGCTTCCGGTGATGCTTTAGTATGTGCTGAGGATCCCCTACAGTTGCACATTGTAAGGTCTTTCATATTATTCTCCCCATCATCTGGTTCCTCTTTGAATTAATTTATCTTTAATAGCATCTGTATGTTTAATGAAGCTTACAGTAGTTGGAAAATGATCATTTTGCTCATTCTTGTATCAGCCAACCGAACTGATGAACGGTTTTATGAAGGTAGCTAAGTCAAACACCAATAAGAACTTAGAAACATGCGGTATCCTTGCAGGTTCCCTGGTATGCATTACTTTCATTTAGTTCTCCCATTTAATACATATCTCTAAGCATTTTATTATTCTGGATGTGGGATGTGTTGGTCCATTCTTTCTTTTTTTCTGAAAGGAACAACTTTTATTCACAGAAAAACAGGAAATTTTACATTACTGCTCTTATTATTCCAAAGCAAGAATCAACCTCAGATTCGGTAAGCCACAGTCTATGCATATGCACACATCAAGTTATTGTATGCCAAATCCATACTAATTTTTTTTCCAACCAGTGCCAAGCCACAAATGAGGAAGAAATATTTGAAGTGCAGGACAAACAGAGTCTTTTTCCCCTTGGATGGATTCATGTAAGTTACCTTTTCTCTTTGGTGTGTTGGGGTGGGTGGGTAATTATTTAGGTGATTATAATGAGTTTGAGGTTAATATATGCTTATTATTTTGCAGACACATCCTACACAATCTTGTTTCATGTCATCAATTGATGTTCATACGCATTACGCTTATCAGGTAGGAAACCCTCGTATATTTACCCCTTATCATTTCACATGCTTTTTGGTGTTCATTAAGAAGATAGTTTGTGTGTCCTTTATAATAATTTCTCTTTGTTGCACAAATGCTTATATAGATAATGTTGCCAGAAGCCATTGCCATCGTCGTGGCACCAAGAGACACTTCAAGGTCATCTCTTTCATTTTATCTTTCATCGAGTTCAATTGCACTCGGTTGTTTGTTCATCACATTGATTTGGTAGTAGAAGCATGAATTACGAATGCGCATATTTGTTTTCCTTATTCAGGACCCATGGCATTTTCCGGTTGACTTCAGGTGGCATGACGGTCATCAGGCATTGCCCGCGGCGGGGTTTTCATTCCCACGACCCACCTTCTGACGGTAGCCCAATATACAGACATTGTACAGATGTTTATATGAACCCTAGTCTGAAATTTGATGTCATTGATCTACGTTGATTACTCTGATATGTAACGCCGTCTGTTATAATAACGATTCATTGTATATCATTGAATTCCATTATGTGTGCATTTGACTGTAGCTGGATTTAAGTGAGAGTTACCAGCGGCTTTAATGTGGGTATTGATTTTCTTCCATTTGATCTTGAGCTGTGGACCCTGTATATTTCTCGTGCAATTGGTAAATTTGTGCAATCCAATTTTAAATCAGTTGTGCTTTGTTCTGTGTTGTCTGTTTCAAGAATCCTTCCTCTTCAGTGTCTATTTGGAATTATATATTTTGAATGTTTTTTTTTATTAGGCTTTTGACTCTATTTTGGAAAGCCACCATTTAAGGTTCCACAATCAAATTTTGATTATTTTATTTTTCAGTTTGAGTTTTATCTATTTTAGTTTTATTTTACTATGATTCAATATCATCATATTTATATTTAAATAGAGTATATAATTATTTTTTATATCATTTTTAATTATTTTTAAGGATTTATAAATTTAAAAACAAAATATATAATTTTAAAAAATATTTGTTGAATAATTAACTATTATTATATAACTTTTTTTTAATTTAAATGAAATTTAATTGTGAAACATGAAACTTGGATATAAAATGGAATTCTGGGTCCCGCTAATTCTTATCTACTTTGATCAAAACTGTGAGAGCTTTTTTATCAAAGTAGATCATAAATAGCTGGATAGATGCACCAGTAATTTTGTTTTTCCTAAAAATCAATTTATATATTTTAAAATTTACTATTAAATATTATACCTGTTTTCTTGAAAACTCCAATTTTGAATCAAAGGGACTGAAAATATGCAAATGAGTAATGACCAATGTACCACGAGCTAGTCTTAAAAGAAGAATAAAACGCTCCATAAAAAAGTTGACTACAAAAAGAGAGACTCCCTCTATCGGATTAAGAGGAATATATGTTTAGAATATAAAGTTGTGTCCTAAAAAATGAAATGACTAATCTTATTTGGAAGGACAGAAAGATAAATATGACTCATTTTACTTTCTTATCAAAAAATGAAACTAAAATTGCGAAACTATGAAAATAGAAAGTGAGAAGAGGTCTCTTTCTCTATCTCTCGTCCCCTAAGTTGACGGAAAACCGACAGGTTCTGGACCTTTGGTAAGCTTGCGGAAGACCAACCAAATTGTAATAATCACATTAACTTTTACTACAAACAAATTACTTCAGCACTGAAACCACACATTCTACATTTAGATTTCCCAGAATAAAAAAAAAACTAACACACAAACATGTCCAAATATTCTGGGTTCATACTAGAATTATATGCATATTTTTTTGGTTGTGTATAATTGGCTTGCGGCTTTCAGGTTTGTTCATGTTGACACTAAGTCATAGCTAAATATTTCTTGAAAAAAAATCTTAGAATCTTCATGCTTCTCATTTGTTTTTATCGGTTTTATTTCCATCAAAGTGTGAAAGTTGATATGCTGGTGTTCTTTCTTAAATTTCCAAAATGCATGAAAAGTTAATGTTCTTGATCACGATATATATATACATATATATATATGTGTATATATAAA
Organism: Leonotis leonurus; assembly: GCA_026898415.1. Lineage (NCBI taxonomy): Eukaryota > Viridiplantae > Streptophyta > Magnoliopsida > Lamiales > Lamiaceae > Leonotis > Leonotis leonurus. The sequence continues at coordinate 3,661,122 of JAPKLX010000017.1, forward strand.
TGGGGTTTTGATTATGTTTTCCTCATATTGACTCGTTTATTTTCCTAATGATCAATGGGGCGACGTTGAGGTTGCATGCCTAATTTTTCTTAAAATTTTTTGCTGTTCTTGTTTTTTCCTCATCCTCCTCCTTCTGATGATATTGAGGATTAAAGCAGCTATAATAAAGTAAAATGTTATTTTGCAAATTCATATAATTCTGGGATTTTTCTTACATGCAGTTATGCTCTCGTTTGTTTAAATTCATGAAATGTGAATTGTTGGTTTTGCAGGTTCTTTAGGCAATCAAATGTGAACGAGTCAGAGAAATAAAACTCCTTCTTGATTGAACTTATGGTTTGTGGATTCCTAAAATCACTATCATTGCTTGTCTGCTTCATTTTGTGAACTAATTAATCTGTCTTCAAAACATTTTACATGTAAATGAAAATTTTATGCCCAGGTTAGTGTTTGCACTCCACTAACAATAAGGGGCAGTTGCTTTTGCATTGCTTTTTTCAATATTTACTTTGTAGTGACACATTTTCTTTTGATAGCACTTAGCAGAATGAGTTATACCATGATCTGTGTTTACTGTTTCAGTTTCCTCTATGGACCGGAATGCAAAGGAGTCCGGTAGATTCAAGAGCTCAAGTTTTTCGAGCAGGAGTGATAGTTTCGGACCTATTTCAAGCAACAATGGTAAGAATCATGACACAAATTTAGAGTTTCATTACTTGCTTCTCTCCAAGGCTGATATGATAAGAAAGAAAACTTGTTTAACTGTTGGACAGCTAAGCAGCAGGCAATCTTGATAGAATGGTTAAATGGCCTTCTTCCTGATCTGTGTTTATCAGCAAGTGCTTCTGATGATGATCTAAGAGACTTCCTTATCGACGGATCTGTCCTATGTCGATTACTAAACAAGCTCAAACCGGGCTGTGTCTCTGATTCTTCTTCACAGTCACACCTAGAAAGATTCTTGACAGCAATGGATGAAATGGGGCTACCCAAGTTTCAGTTGGATGACCTCCAAAAGGTATTCCTTTCATTACATGCATGCAAGATAAGTTAGAAGTGGTTAGCGTTGCTATGTCTAGAATTCTAGTCAGTATTGGACATGGTTAACTGTCCGGTATACGGTATTGAGCCTTAAGTCCAATTTGGTGTATTCTCTTAGTACTAACTAATTGGTGAACCAAGTAAATATGTGTCTTCTTTACGTTTCTGTTTCTTGTTTTCTCAATTAATCTTATTTCGTTACAACAGTTAGAATGAAACGTGTGTGTAGGGATCTGTGAAGGTGTTGCTGGAGTGCCTTTCAACAGTGAGAACACATTACATGCTGAACATGGGGAGGTTTAGCAGAGTAGATGGGAGTCCAGGAGGATGGAAAAGGGTGGCAAGTGCTAATAGTACTCCCAAGGAAGACCGCTTTCGGATGCTGTCTTCTCCGCCTTTTGGTGATCAAGACAGGCGCAGGTTCGTACCCGACTCCAAGTCTCCACATGGCGGACCACGTAGCCCCAAGATGGCAGCCGTGGTAGGCCACAAGTTTCAGGATGTCTTTCAGCTCAAACAAGGGTCTTTTACAGATCTTCCTGCTGCCAAGATTACAGAAATGATGAGATCCAACAGCTTGGATGTAACAAACAACTCATTCTCTTCTCTAACAACTAGTTAAATCTTTATGATGGATGGATCAATTTCTTGTATTGATGCAGAATGCTCCGACGCAGTCACTGTTGAGCGTTGTCAACGGAATTTTAGACGAAAGCGTGGAGATGAAGAGTGGAGCAATACCTTATGTCTGTGATCATGATTGCTCAAAGAGTAACAGTTCCATTCAAATTTAGGCTTCGTTCACCAAAGCTAATGTGATGTTTCGTGTACACAGCGCGTCGCTTGCCTGCTGAGGAAGGTTGTGCAGGAGATTGAGCGGCGAATATGTACTCAAGCGGAACATTTGCGGACGGTAGGTAATGCAGAGGCACTACTGCAGAGGCTGCATCTATTAGTACTATTATCATCATCATCATCATCATCTCATCTCTGTTCTTTTGCAGCAAAGTAATGTTTTCAAGGCACGTGAAGAGAAGTACCAGTCCAGAATCAGAGTACTTGAAGCCCTTGCAACAGGAACTAATGAAGAGACGCAGGTATACTATTACAAACAGCTTCCCCTTTCACCAAATGTTTGGCCTAATCATATACTTTGTTGATTCATTCCCAGATAGTGAGGAACCAGCTCAAACAGGTTAAGGTACAGTTTTCAAAGCTGTATACTTAGATTTCCTCTTATGATACGTCAGTTAAGCTCAATTTTGTCTGTAACTGATAAGTGCAGAATGATAAGAGCAAGATAGAAGAGACAAAGAGAGCAGATGAGAAAGAGACACTGAAACTGGTGAAAGAAAAAGATGATCTAAATCAAGTGGTAGTGGATTTGAGACAAGAGCTAAGAGATAAAGATGACACCACAAAACTGATGAAGGAGGAGACAGATAGCCTTAATCAAGAGGTAGATAGTTTAAGGCAAACAAGGCAAGAGGAGGAAACCTCAAGTGGAGGCATTCAACAAGAGCTTCAAGATCGGTTGAAGGAAGCGCTGTCCTTGCTAACCGAGTCGAGAGCTAGAATAAAGGAGCTCGAGGATCATAAGTTCAGAATGGAAGCAGCAAGCCCGCTACCAGAGTCAAAAGCTGGAGCTGAACAAGAGCTCGAGGATAGATTGAAGGAAGCAGTGAGCTCGTTAAGAGAGTCCAGGGCTAGAATAAAGGATCTTGAGGCAAGGAATGCTGAAGTTGGTGGTGATCAGAAGGAGCTGCAGGATAGGTTGAAGGAAGCACTGGACATGCTAAAAGTGTCGAAAGATAGAGTGAAGGAACTGGAGGAAATGAGAAGTGGAGGTGGAGGTGGAGGAAATGAAGAAGAGCTTAAGGATATCTTAAGGCAGTGTAGAGCTAGAATAAAGGAGCTCGAGGAAACGAAGGCTGAGGCTGGAGGCAGTAAACAAGAGCTCGAGGATAGGTTGAAGAAAGCGCTGAGTTTTCTAGAAGAATCAAGATCTACAGTAAAGGAGCTTGAAGCAACAAAGGCTGAAGCTGATAAGAAGCAAGGAGAGCTTGCAGGCAAGTTGCAGGAAGCTTTAAGCTCTGTAACACAGTTGAGATCCAAAGTAGAGGAGCTCGAGGCGACAAAACTTGCGGTTGGAGGCACTCAACAAGAGCTTCAACAAAGATTAAAGGAAGCGGTGAGCTCACTAACTGAGTCTCAAGCTAGAGTAAAGGAGCTCGAAGCAATGAGAACCGAAGGCCAACAAGCGCTTGATAAGAAATTGATGGAAGCTGTAAGCTTGTCGACAGAGTTGAAGTCTAGAGTGAAGGAGCTTGAGACTATGAACACCGAGGCTCGGACCAATAAACAGGAGCTAGAGGAGAGGCTGAAGGAAGCTGCAAGCTCGTTAGAGAAGTCGGAATCAAGAGTGAAGGAGCTTGAGGGTATGAAAGCTGAAGCACAGAAAACTCAACAAGTACTTGAGAATAGGTTGAAGGAAGCTGGAACTTCATTGACAGAGTTGAGATCAAGAGTGAAGGAGCTCGAGACGATGAAAACTCAAGGTGAAACTGCTCAAAAAGATGTTGAGAATAGATTGGAGGAGGCTCAAAGCTCCCTAAAAGAGTCTAAAACTAGAGTAAAGGAGCTCGAGGCATTATCGAAATCAAAAGCTGAGACTTGGAACAAGAAGCAACAGCTTTATCAAATTTTTACAGAATTTCAGCTTGGTGCACTCCGTGTATGTTATGTGATTCCCTCATCTTATCATTACATATCCTATATAAACAAGTTCAGTTCTCATATATGAGCCAATCATCTTTGCAGGAGTTAAGGTTTGCGTCGCAATCAATCCAGCAAGAAATTGGAAAAACAGAGAAAAGCTATTCAGAAGAATTCAGTAGCCTAGGTAGTTCTACTTTCTGAGTTGTATTTTTTTCATGAATTGACATTGAGACAAGTAAGTAGACATGGAAAACCCCTAACTATATGTTGTAACAGATTCAAAAATCAAGATTCTAGGCAATGCAGCAAAGAACTATCATCCACTACTTGCTGAAAATCGAAAGCTGCACAATGAGTTGCAGGAGCTAAAAGGTACATAACTAAGCTACTACATTATTATTATGGAGACATACTTCCATCTTTTCTTGAAAAAAACTTCTGTATTTCCTCATGGTGTTGATTTAAATAGGAAATATTAGGGTCTACTGCCGGATTAGGCCATTTCTTCCCGGACAAAAGGGAAACCAATCAATTATTGAATACATTGGTGAAAATGGTGAGCTAACAGTTGGGAATCCCACTAAACCGGGGAAAGAAGGACGTCGTTCGTTTAGGTTTGATAAAGTGTATGGCCCAACATCAACTCAAGGTTTTGAATTTTGATTATCAACTATGCACATTCATACCTACTTGTTAGCTTACGATCTCTGATCAACCATTGATCAGTTCTTGTTTTGAATGCATGCAGCTCAAGTTTTTGCAGATACTCAGCCATTAATACAGTCTGTTCTTGATGGATTTAATGTATGCATATTTGCTTATGGCCAGACTGGTTCCGGGAAAACGTATACAATGGTAGGACAATACCAACTTGGTAGTTTTATATATGTTGAAGAACAGTACTTTTAACGTTTTCTTTTACCAGATGGGACCCGATGGAGCGAGTGAAGAGGACTGGGGAGTCAACTACAGAGCATTGAGTAACCTTTTTAGCATTACACAAACTAGGGGTGGCATCTTCCAGTATGAAGTTTCAGTTCAGATGGTAGAGATATACAATGAGCAAGTCCGCGATCTGCTCTCAACCGATAACGGTTCGAAGAAATATCCTTGATGCACTCTTTATATCATTATATAGTTCTGCTTAGGTATCTTTATCTTTCACTTGCACGTATGTATATGGTTTGTGTTGTTATCCTTGATTTGCACACACTTGGGATTATGACAAGCTCCCAACCGAACGGGTTGGCGGTCCCGGATGCATGCATTCAGACAGTGAGCACAACCGCGGACGTGTTGAAACTGATGGAAACTGGACTAGAGAACAGAGCTAAAAGCTCGACAGCGATGAATGAGAGAAGCAGTAGGTCACACAGCATCGTATCCATTCATACTCGGGGGACAGATTTGAAGAGCGGCTCTTCTCTGCGAGGGAGTCTTCATTTGGTAGATCTTGCCGGGAGCGAAAGAGTAGACCGTTCGGAAGTGACAGGGGACAGGCTCAAAGAGGCGCAGCATATAAACAAATCCTTGTCTGCCCTTGGTGATGTCATATTTGCTTTGTCACAGAAGAACTCTCACGTTCCTTACCGCAACAGCAAGCTGACTCAAGTGCTTCAGAGCTCATTAGGTGGCCATGCAAAGACACTGATGTTCGTACAGCTGAATCCAGATGCAACTTCATATAGTGAGACCTTGAGTACATTAAAGTTTGCGGAGAGGGTGTCGGGAGTTGAGTTGGGTGCAGCAAAGAGCAACAAAGAAAACAAGGAAGTACGCGAATTGATGGATCAGGTAAACAACATCATCATACACTTCATGCATCCTCAGATATGCCATGATATGATTTTCTCTCCAAATCAAAGTTACTAATAATGCATATATAGGTTGCTAGTCTTAAAGAGACTATAGCCAAGAAAGATGAGGAGATGGCAAAAGATCCCAAAAGTAGTAGTGCAGCTGCTTCTGCAGAGACGAAACGCAGTACGCGATCATTGAAACCGAACGAGTCGCCAAAACGATAGCAACGTTCCTTCTTCCCTTTTTCCAGTTTCTTGTTAATGTTTCCCACTTTTAATATCCTTAGGAGATTGTATATATATGTATGAAACTGTATATTCTAGTTTAGTTAGGAAAATCTGAATTAGAGTGTTGTTGTATTTATGACTGAGCATCTATGTAGATATTACATTTCACCACTGAGTTTACACCTTTCAATCAAATCCTTCCAACTTTTTAATATTCTTACTTTACTACCTAATCTTTCTACTAAATCCCAACAAATATATATGTATCAGTCCAAGTCGGATGTCTGGTTTCAGACGAACCACATCGACAAAACGAGGATAACGATCACCACAGAGATCGAAGGGTCGTTAGTCGTTACCTTCATGTCGTACAACCTAAATCTAATAAACTCCAGATATGTCAATGTAAAAGCTACAAATAGTATTATTGATCATATTTTGTCCAATGTTTGAGAGCTTCAACGGAAATGTCTAAACGCAGTTACAATTACTTGTCTCAATATGCAGAATGGCCTTTGGGCTAAAAATACATAAGACCAAAGGATGGTGGATTTCATTTTCAAGAATTTGATCAACCGTAACATGAAAGGTTTTTGGAGTAATATGTGCTCATTCAAACATTAAACAAGAACCCCAAAAGGGTTAGAATTTTGGCCTTGTTTATAAGTATGTTCATAAAGGGGAAAAAAGGAAAATAAAATGGGAGAGGAGGATAGCATTTCCTCAAAATAGGAAGGTGAAGAATGGTTTAGAAGTTTGAATCAATCCACATGGCACCACCACACCCCCTATTCTATTTTGCCTCTCCCTCTTCCTCTCTCTCTCTCTCTCTCTCTCTCTCTGTTCAGACACATTTCTTACGTTTCAGAATTTTCTCAAGGAAATGGTAGATGGTCGTCTGACCTTTGACGCCACCTTACCACTCGACCAGTATGATCCACAGGTCATCTTCTTTTATTTTCTTTTTTTGTTTGATTTCTCTTCCTTTCCCAACAGATGGATGATATGTAATTGGAGTTTTCTGGGTAGCATCATGCATGTTTCTCTTTGTTTCTTCTTGTTAATAGGAAATGAATTGACATGGATGATTTGTTGTAATGATAAAGTGCAGGTAATTAATAAGGTCTGCTCCTATAAGGGCCCTTTTATCTCATGCTTGTTAGACAAAACAGCCATAGGCTAGAAAATGAAGAAACAGAACCAAACAGAAAGCCAACAACAGCTTATACAACAGTCGAAACTCCAAAACTCTCAAGGTTGCCTTCACAACCTTGTGATATACTTCCTCTTCTTCGGGTCCGGCCTTGTCGTTGGCCTCACCCTCAGTTTCTATCTCCGCGACCTCCCTCCCTCCCTCCAGTTCACGCAGTTCTCCTCAGACATTCTATCACCATCGACAACAACAACAGCAGCAACAGCAATAGCAACATCTCCGGTTCCGGTTCCAGTTGTACATAGTCCCCCTCCTCCACCTCCTCTTCCTCTTCCTCCTCCTCCTCCACGGATGAACCCACCGCCCCCGAAGGTTCGGGTGGGGCTGAAGGAGTATCTGAAGGTGGAAAGCACGACACACGACATGACGGATGCGGAGCTGCTGTGGCGTGCGTCCATGAAGCCTAAGAGATATGAGTTGCCATTCAAGCGCACCCCCAAAGTGGCCTTCATGTTTCTTGCTAAAGGAGACTTGCCTCTTGCTCCCCTTTGGGAGCTTTTCTTCAAAGGTCATGAAGGATTGTATTCTATTTACGTCCATTCTCAGCCTTCTTACAAACTTCCTTTTCCCCAAGATTCCGTTTTTTATGGCAGAAGAATTCCCAGTAAGGTATCATTTCTCTTTCTTTTTTTCCCTTCCCTAATAATTGTGATATCTCATGTTGCATGTATAATGAAATCTACACCACATGCATGCAGGAGGTAGAATGGGGGAAGATCAGCATGGTTGAAGCCGAACGAAGGCTGTTGGCCAACGCGCTGCTCGACATCTCGAACCAACGGTTCGTTCTGCTTTCCGAGGCGTGCATCCCTCTGTTCAATTTCCCGACCGTCTACAACTACCTGATCAAATCCAGGACGTCGTTCGTTGAATCTTACGATCAGGAAGGGCCCGTGGGGCGGGGCCGCTATGACAACCACATGATGCCTGTCGTGACACTAGATGATTGGCGCAAGGGCGCCCAGTGGTTCGAGATGGACCGTGATCTGGCCCTTGAGGTCATTGCGGACCGCCTCTACTTCCCCCTCTTCAAGAACTATTGCAAGCCCGCTTGCTACTCGGACGAGCACTACCTACCCACCATGATCACGAAGCACTTCCCATCGAAGAACGCCAACCGGACCTTGACTTGGGTCGACTGGTCCAGGGGTGGGCCCCACCCGTTGAAGTTCCTCCGCACCGACGTCACCCCCGAGATGCTGAACCGGATGCGGACCGGCACAGAGTGCGTCTACAACGGGAAGCCCACCAACGTTTGCTATTTGTTTGCTAGGAAGTTTACTGTCAATGCTTTGGACCGGTTGTTGAGGTTTGCACCAAAGTTGATGAATTTCTGATTGATTGATTAGTTCACTTGCTCTTTTAATGCTCAGAGCATAAGCTGCGCCACTCTTTGTTTATAGAATTGCTAATTAGTTAGTGATGTTGAGATTAGGATAATGATTTTGTATGGGTTCAAAATACTTATTTATTAATTGATTGAACCATGATTGGTTCAAATTAATTTGTTCATCATGATCAAATCATCAAATATCATACTGAAATCTAACCAGGAATGAATCCCAATTTGCCAGAACATAAACAATTATTTTTCTTCATAAAAACTTCACTAACTAGCTTTAAACACAGTATGGAGACGACGACAAACACCATGTAACAAAGCCTAATAATCTTCTGTAACAAACTTCATTCACAGCTGTTTGTCTTGTTCTTCATCCTCGCCTGCACTCACTGTAGTAGATTCATCAAAGAAATTATTAGTTATCAAAGGAATGGAAGGCTGTTTCATGCAAGAGCAATCAAATTTTCACCAACAAAATAGCCATGGCCAAAGCTGCAGATTGCTCAGCAGGATTGATAAAAATAAAATCGTTGAATTTGAAAATTTATGCCAGTCACAGACGAAGAAAATCACAGAATGAGAAAGCAGAAAAAGGTAGAAATTAAAATCAAATCAAATACTACGAAAACAAATGAATTTTGAAGGGAAAAGCCCGCTGATCCATCATCACCGGCGACGGCGGGTTCCAGTGGCAGGCAGTCTTCATCGCAGTAGAAGGAGAGAAAAGACGAGGACTGGGGATGGTGAAAGCCAATGCGGAGCCACCAGCACCCTATGACGGAGGGCGGCGTCCCCTGGCCACCCACTCAAACCCCTCGCCGCGCCGCCTCCTCTCCGCCTCCTCTGCTCAGATAAGATCAAGTAGGTTGAGGCCTTCATAACCATCTGCCCTCACTTATATACTGCTCCGACATTTCCAAATTTACACGTCATCGTCTCTATGCGGATTTTCTTAAATACCCCTTCCTATTCTGGCTTATTACTACACAACCGAATGTTCCCATGGGGGCTTAGATGCCAACTGAAGCAACAATTGTTCGCCCAGAAAACCCTAACCCTACTCCCCGGCCAAAATTACAATCTTTTCTTTTTTACTGGCGAAATCTACTCTCTCCCTCTCCCTCTCCCTCTCCCTCGTTTTGCCGCAGGTAATTAATTTTACTCTTATTTGTTTTGCCACGTTATGATTCTCCGTGATTGTGCTGCTAATCTGATGCCGCATAGTTTATGATTTCTTTTTCTTGTCCGGCGAATTGGAAGTAGGGATCGGTGGAATTTATCGCAATCTTAAGTATGTTCTATTCATTTTCATAGAAGCTTGATTGGATAGCAAAACAGCATTTTCAGTTAGGTAATTTAGTTTGTTCAATATACAAATTTTGTGGCTATTGCATGTGTTAAGGTAGATTTTCCAGAATTCGGTTGTACGCGTATGTTGTAAACCCTAGTGCTTTTTTGACATAAGCACGAGCTGTCTCCTCAACTTCTTTCAATTTTCTCAATTCAAAGCCTTTTTTCCTGGGCTTACATTAATGTGTGTGTAATCGTTTGATAATTGCTTGCAGCTATAGCGGTGATAGAAGCTCCAGTGCGTTCAGAGTGAAGCTTTTGTGATTTGCCGCATTTTTTGGTTTCAGGTTGTCAACAATGGCAGAGCCTTCAAAAGTTATTCATGTTCGAAACGTGGGTCACGAAATCGCTGAGGTATGACATCTCAATGTACCATTCCTATTGCAGTGCATAATGGAATATGGACAATACGTACATTATGGGTTAACTTTTGATACTATTTTTATGATTTTACAGAATGACTTGCTACAGCTATTCCAACCGTTTGGAGTCATTACCAAACTTGTGATGCTTCGAGCTAAGAATCAGGTAATTTCCAGAAATATATGCTCAAGGAACCTTGATGTGTATGGTTGCATATGAACTTGCCTAATATTGCTATATTTTTTTTTTCTAAATTGCAGGCCCTCCTCCAAATGCAAGATGTACCTTCAGCAGTAAATGCATTGCAGTTTTACAGTACTGTCCAACCAAGCATAAGGTAATTTAATTGGATTAGTAATGCGACCATTTTCTTGCCAGCTTTTACGATTGCTGAGTTCTTTCGTCGTGTTATAGGCATCACCTTTTCTCCTACTAAATTTTATTTATGCCTATCAGGGGAAGGAATGTTTATGTTCAATTCTCATCACACCAGGAACTAACAATTATGGAACAAAATACTCAAGCACGAGCAGACGAGGTGACTATTTTGTACCATATGCCATTTTGTATTCTACTATTGTTGTGCACTGCTTGCTACCTTTTCTATGCATAGTAAATGCTTTATGTCTCGTAACAATTACATGTTGGAGCATGAATAGAAATCATTTGATTTCCAAAGCATATATTATAATCAGAAAACATAAAAGGAGAGTAGTCCTCCTAAAATTTTGAGTGGACAGAGGTTTGTACTCGTAACAATTACATGTTGGAGCATGAATAGAAATAATTTGATTTCCAAAGCATATATATTATAATCAGAAAACATAAAAGGAGAATAGTCCTCCTAAAATTTTGAGTGGACAGAGGTTTGTACTAGTGAAAAATAGGGTAATGTATTTTTAATTTAAGAATGTTGTTGGCATATTCTTCTTCTTATTTTTTTCCTTCTTTGAGAATGGTGCAGTTTTTTTTAATACTAATAACGTTTAGTTCGTTAGTCATCTAGTGAAGGAATCCTTGGGGGTTTACCTCATTTTTATCCCTGAAGAATACTCGCTGACTTTTCTGTGGTCCACATAAAAAACCAGATCTGCATATACTTATGTCTCCGGATGTGGTTAGCTGTGAACAGTGTTAAGAGTCCTGGTGCTGATGAGTATTAGAAATACGGTGCAAAGCATGTGTTTGAATGTTGTTTTTCCCCGAAGCAAATATCTATTGCTGGTGGCTATAGGAACTTGCTCAAAATTTTGTTCATATAAATTGTGTATTTGTTGTATACTGCCTGCGTGATGTTGGTTATTCTAGCTCTGTATGTCCATTCCCTTTTCATTCTATATTCTTTTCTATTCATTCCCTTCTCTTCTCTCTCTGCTGTCTCTGTGCTGGTTTGCTGTTGGGGTCTTCTCTCTATTCTGTCTCTGTGCTGGTCTGCTGGTCGGCCCTCTCTGGATATACAGCCTAATCGAATCCTCTTAGTTACGATACATCACATGCTATACCCTATTACTGTGGAAGTGCTGCATCAAGTTTTTTCTCCTCATGGATATGTGGAGAAGATCGTCACATTTCAGAAGTCGGCTGGTCAGCATCTTCATATTTTCTCTTACTCACTTTCTCAATTCGGTACTGGGTTATGGCTTATGAAGAATGTCATGTCTAAATGTTGATTCATTGTTTGGTGAGGAATACCTCTGTATGGATAGTTTGCAATTTCTTGCATTCAAGAAGGATCGATTTAATCAGATTTTCTTGCCTTGTTATTTCATATTATTTCTGTTCTATATATGAGCTCAAGATTTTCCCTTTTGCCATAAAGCGTCGATAAGTGCTATTTAGCTACGTAGTAGTACCTGAAGGACTCCTATATGGAAAATTGTGCAGGTTTTCAAGCTCTAATACAGTATCAATCACATCAAAGTGCTATTTCAGCCAGGAACTCTCTTCAGGTACATTGAGCAGTTTAAACTCATGGGCTGTCAATTTTGTTGGTATTGAGACAAATTTATTTTGTTGCTGCAGGGAAGAAATATATATGATGGCTGCTGTCAATTAGACATTCAGTTCTCAAAGTGAGTTAACATCTAGTTTATTGCTCCATTCATGCCACTATCTCCTGCAAGTCTTTTCTCTCTACCTGGCATTTACCAAGCATTATTTTTCTCATGCAGCCTTGATGAGTTGCAAGTGAATTATAATAATGAACGCTCTAGGTACTATATAAGCTACACTGTAGATTATTTGTCTTTTAAATTTTTTGCTGCAAATAAGATTTGTTGAGTTCTTGTTCTATTTTTGTAGGGACTTTACAAACCCTTCCTTGCCTTCTGAACAAAAGGGCAAGTCCTCTCAAGTAAATTCATTATCCTCTAGCATGAGAATTAATGTACTTGATCATTTGTCATTGAAACATTTTTCTAATTTGATATGAATATCGTTCTTTTTGTAGCAGCCTGGATATGGAGATGCAAGCATGTATCCCCATGCAGGTGTTTATTTTATTTATTTTGTACATATTCATTATTATGTGGTTCTTCTAATCCCCATTTGTAACATCTGGCTACCCCTCTTCTTTGTTCAGCGGGATTTTCACAGGTGTGTGCATTGATGTAGAAGAACTCAAAATTTTGTACCATTCAAGACATGCTATGGTTTCCTATTGAGGACATGGCATATTGCTGTATATTTTTCCTTTCCAAAGCTTATAGCATTCCCTTGTCAGATGCTATCTAATGCTTTGCATGGTTCCCATTGTGAAAAATGTCTCTGTATGCTTTTTAAATGATTGGTTACAGTATTTTTGCTTTTCTTATTGCTTGAACTATAGTTGGGCAATGCTGCGGCAATTGCTGCTGCCTTTGGAGGGGGTCTGCCACCCGGTATAAGTGGTACGAATGATAGGTGCACAATTCTTGTATCTAATCTGAATCCTGATGTAAGTTTCTGCTTAATTTGATCCATATGCAAGATTTATTTATGCTGCATAAAATGTCGAAGTTTCTTACTATCGCGCATATTACCTTCTTTGGCAGACAATAGATGAGGATAAGCTGTTTAATTTATTCTCAATATATGGGAACATAATCAGAATCAAACTTCTCCGCAACAAACCAGATCATGCATTGGTTCAAATGGGTGATGGCTTTCAGGCTGAACTGGCTGTTCACTTTTTAAAGGTTCGCAAACAATTCTTATTTTTATGGTTTCAGTTGACTGATTTGAGTTTCATTGTATTTTACTTGCATCTCTCTTATATAGGGGGCTATGTTGTTTGGAAAGCGCTTGGAGGTGAATTTTTCAAAGCATCCAAACATTACAACTGGAGCTGATACCCATGAGTACTCCAACTCAAATCTCAACCGTTTCAATCGAAATGCAGCCAAAAATTATAGGTATTGTTGTGCACCAACAAAAATGATCCATATCTCGACTCTCCCCCAGGATGTTACTGAAGAAGAAATAGTAAGTCATTTGGAAGAGCATGGAACAATTGCTAATACAAAACTCTTTGAGATGAATGGGAAGAAGCAGGCTCTTGTCCTTTTTGAAAATGAGGAGCAGGCTACAGAAGCACTTGTGTGCAAGCATGCCACATCCCTTGGTGGTTCAATCATACGAATTTCCTTCTCTCAGTTGCAAACCATATGAGAGACTTCTTGAAAATTAGAGGGCATGGATCCATAGACTGTATGTTTCTTGTCCCCCATCGACTTTTCTGTTTGCATATCATTTTCTGTTCAAATCTTGATATGTATTGGCATATTTAAGCCTCCTTTGTGATTATTGTTTATTTCTTACAATAGATTGAGCTTTGCAATCCGCTTAGTGTGCTGAGTCCACCCTAGCGCTAAGAGTCCTTTTGTTTTTTTCCCTATTACTCACAAGCATGTTCACCAACATAGTGAGTGGTTAATGAGTCATCTTATGATCTTATAAGTTGTTAAAGGGAGAATCCTCTACATGGATTGGTTATGGAGGCACATTGTTGCTATTGCCTTGAAAACCGTCTTCTTGTACAACTAGAGAAGTCAATGTCATTTACCTGCCATAACTGAATTTCTCAAGCTAAGAATGGTTTTTCAGGGTATCGGACCTACTTTTACGTATATCTAGGAAATGTAGTGCATCATAGAATCAAACCAGAGTTCACTTTTGAGTGCAGTTGAATGTGAGAAGAGCTCATCGTGTCGTAAAATTTAACTGCCAATTCGAATATTCCCTTCCCTTCTACCATTGCTTGTTTCTTTCTTATCTCCTTAACAAACTGGAAATTCTTGTGAATCCTTCGCTGAACTGATGACAATAAATTTATTGTCTGCAAATGCAGTGATTCTGCAGTGTGTTGTGTAACCTATTTATCTCTACCCAAATTACTCAACTTGCAACAGGTTACACGGTTTTGTGGGTGGTGGTGCTGTGCCTCTTCAAGTGATTTCATGTCTTGGTTCTTAGTAACACATAAGCAACTTCCCACATGATTAAAGAAATACACAGTACAACTTTGACATTTGTGAAGTCATTTATTAATTTCCCTTTCTACTATAATTATTTCTGTACTGTAACTTAATATAAAAAAGTGTGGAATTCAATATAATTGATCTAGATTTTAGCCCATGTCTTTGATTGCAAGGGATGCACGAAAGCAAACATGGCCTTTCCCTCAACCACGCCACCGCCCACCTCTGATATTCTCAACACTTCCTCTCACATTTTCTTGAAAATAACAATAAATAAATATGGTAAGTACATTAATCGAACTCTGTGTATATGTATCATGGATCTATAAAAAAATAAAATAATGCAATATTATTAATAAAAAAAAAAGTAGTGGGTCACAGTCAATGCACCTATTTTATTGGGTGGGAATATGTTTAAATGCCCATTTTGAAAATATTGATGTAAAAAATACCCAAAACATCAACTTACATGTCAAAAATACCCATTTGGTTTTTTAAATATTTAAAACTACATTGATTTCATAAATTCTTACACAATTCATGACACATTCTTACACATTATTTAAAATAACTGTTGGTCCCGAAACGAGTAAATAAAGATTTTGAAATGCGGAATTCGGTGGTAAACTCGTTTTTATAAAACTCAATCAAAATCAAACTCTCAGTTAAAAATAGATAATGAAGAATAAATACTGAAAGCAAATGAAACAACACGGAGTTTGGTTTGCGTGGTTCGGAGATAAAAATTCCTACGTCCACGAGTCTCGATGTTAGTCGAGGTTTTCCAAATTAATGGAGAAATAATAATCTTACAGTGATCAACCACAAATGGTTAGATAGACAATATATTCTGATCACTTCTAGCTTCGAACTTAATCTAATGCTAAGACTATTCTTCGGTTACAATAAAATCGCTAAGAACACTTGGAAGATAAAAACTGACGGGCTGAAGTGTTCTAGAGCTTGAGAGCTTATTGCTTTGAAATGTTTAGAGAGAGAGAGCAATAGCTTAATGAAAGATTGGGTAACCGGTCCGTTGTTTGAAGTGTGAGAAGTGACGGGTATTTATAGAGCTCTCTAAGAATATAGCCGTTGTGAGATAGCTTTAATTTGAATTCTTCCCGTTGGAGTGCTTTGTCGTTTCTGGTGCGACATTCAGTGGAGGCTTCAGATTAAACTTCAGTGAGTACTTCATATATAGAGGCTTCAGTGGGAAGCTTGCTTCAGTGGGAGCATGGCTTTCAGTAGGAGCTTTCAGTAGCCAAGGCCCTTCAGTGAGAACATGCAAAGTGGTCTTCAGTGGCCATGCAAAGTGCCTCTTCAGTGGCTTTAATGTCAAGCTTAGAGCTTCAGTTGGGGAGGCCACCTTCAGTAGCCTTAAGAAGGCTTTCAGTGGCTTGCACTACACAATCAATGTTTTGAAACCTAATCAAAACATTATAAAATATCCCAACAATAACAATTGACTTACATATTTAAATTAAAATATAGATTATATTTTTGACTATTATGTTTTTTTTCTTCCATATATAGCTATGGACCTCTCATATACTATGGACCTCTTACATATCATATATCCTACCTACCTCATATATCATACATAAATTTCATTACATAGACCTCCCACAAGTTTTTTCTCTCTATTCCCATCAATTTATCCTCGTATATGCCGTCCAAATGGTCAAATTGAAGATATAAATCATGTATTTGCATTCTGGCGCACACGTGGGCGGTCCATGGTACTTTTACCAGCGGTCCATGCATTTTCATGCTTTTAATGATATGTAGAATGCAAATACATGATTTATATCTTCAATTTGAGACTTTTGAAGTCAGATACGATGTAATTGTATGGAATAGAAGTGTGTAGTCAATTATTATTTTTAAATAAAGTGTGTAAGAGATTGCTAACTTCCATGTACTTTTATATATTTAAAAAATGAAATGAGTATTTTTGACATGTACATTGAGATTTTGGATATATTTCACATGTATTTTTTCAAAATGGGTATTTTAATTTTTCACCCTTTTATTGGCCCATGTTCATCCTTTCTTATTTTCGGAGAAAAAAGAAATCAAATCCAATTTTTGCATGAAACACATAATACCATTTTGGTGCTATATTTGAACTACTACTTTCTTCTAATGAGCGATTGTAAAGAGGAAAGGATTAATTAAATAATAATATTGTTTGGAAATTGTAACACTCTGAAATCTAATCTCGATGCTGTCTTGAGAAAATAGCCGTTGGTAGTGGATATCATATTCGAAGAGGGTGGTGGGGTGGGGCCCCCTGCTTGTGTATTGTCTATAATCTTATCATTTGTTGAGTTTATGAGCCATCGCCATCAATAAGTATTTAGTAGTAACAATATCAATTCTCTTTTCAAAACAAGTGAAAAGGAGAAACAATTTCAGGTCTGTGCCGACCTCTAATAATATCATTGGAATGAATGAATGCATGAATTCTTACCTGTACCGACACCTCTCGTTCTAACGTACTCATCAATTCATCATCTATCAACGTGTAAATCAAGAAAATTGAGTTGAGTTGGTTTGCGGTTATGTTTATAAATTGTAAAATCGATACTTTGTTCGGTTGTCGATTTATGCTTCTTTGGTTTGGTATGTAACCGAATGTATCGAAATCTATTAATATAAAAATTACAATCATATTTTTCCAAAAAATATAATTATATGATATAGTCTAGATTTATAAAATAAAAAATGTTAAAATATACATTTTTTTATGAATACGAATCTTATAATTTATTTATAACTTATACAATAATTATGGTTCGATTTTTCCGAAACCAAATATTTTTCAATTCGATTTGTATTTTGTTATTGATCGACCCAGTTAATATTTTTTCTTTACAGTTAGACTTTCGATTCATACAAATTTAATCGATCAGTCAAACCAACCACCCGCATACCCCTACACCCTACACCTATCTATTCATTACCTCAAGAGTCAACACATATTATTACAAAATAGTTTTAAAATTTGCCTTTTCTTGTAATATGAAGAGATCCACGTGTCGTGTAGTGTTAAGTGTACATAAGAGCATTGTGTTGCTAGGTCAAACATGCTACACATCATTAATTATCAACTTTTTTAACTATTTTAATTTTTTTTCCGGTGCTATTTCAATTTAACTATTTGATGACCCCACAATCATAATACTAATAGAAAATAAAAAGAAAAAATACAAAAGTTTGAAGTAATTTGAAATAAATAAAATTGGTGACTATTTAGGTATCATTCTATCTCTTTCAAGTCACCAACTTCCTCAAAGCACAGAATGTAGATCCATTATGACTGTTGCATTTTGAATTGAAGCCACCCCTAAAACCTGCCGGTTTCCCAGTTTTATTACCTCCATAGTTAAAAAGGACAAACATTTAACCTTATTGTCATCGAATAGATTGTGTCGGCACTCACTCTGACTCTCGATACCTGTCACCAACCCAGTAGTGGTAGTACTGCATTAACTCTTTCTCTCTCTCTTGATTGGGCATGATGGAGAATTGAATCGTGTGTGGTGTGGGTGTATAAAAACTGTTCCCTCCTTTACAAAAAAAGAAGCTCTAATTCTATTCCATTGCATACTTGGCTTAAAGTTGAAACAACTATCTCCTCCTATATTCTCTCCACCACTTTACCAATCACCACCACCACCACCACAGTGATTAACTGCTGCTACTTTTTAAAGTCGATCGTTGAGCCTTTTTGGCAGTTTTCATCTCACCCCACACCACACACACAGACACGTTCACCTCACCATTTTTCCTTATCTCTCCGCTCCTCCCCGCCCCACCACCACGCCCACCCACCCTCCACCTTTTCTTCCTCTTGCTTCTTGAAAGATCTATCTCCTTGCCTTTTACTCTTCGATATTATATAAAAGGAGAGGAAAAAGGTGCGATCTTTATTGAAAATAGAAAGAATGGGAAGAAGCATGTTGTTGTATATCTGGGGGTGTGTGATATTGGTGATGCTGGTGCAGGTGCAGAGGGGGAGTGGGAGTGAGGGGATTGGGGTGAACTGGGGCACCATGGCCAACCACAAGCTCCCCCCCAAGACGGTGGTGCAGATGCTCAAGGACAATGGGATAAATAAGGTAAAACTCTTCGATGCAGATTCGACGACGATGAACGCTCTTGCTGGCTCCGACATTGAAGTGATGCTCGCTATCCCTAACGCCGACCTCTCCGCCATCAACACCTACAGTCGAGCCAAGGAATGGGTCCGCCGCAACGTCACCCGTTACACCTTCCAAGGCGGCGTTAATGTCAAGTAAGTAATTTACTCTTCTTTAATTCTATGATAACTACTTACCCCATTCAGTTCCCACCTTAGCTTCATTGGTTTGTATGGTTTTGTGCAGATATGTGGCAGTAGGCAATGAGCCGTTTCTTACATCCTACAACAACTCGTTTCTCAACACCACATTCCCAGCTCTTGAGAACATTCAGAATGCCCTGAATGAAGCTGGCTTGGGTGATTCCATCAAAGCAACTGTGCCCATGAATGCTGATGTTTATGCTTCACCAGAGTCCAACCCTGTTCCCTCTGCTGGAAGGTTTCGACAGGACATCTTGCCTCAGATGAACCAGATCGTTCAGTTCTTGGGCAAGAACAAGGCCCCCTTCACTATCAACATCTATCCTTTCCTGAGCCTCTACGCCAACGAGCACTTCCCGGTTGATTATGCCTTCTTTGATGGAGTGAGCAATCCCATTCTTGACAATGGGATCCAATACACCAACGTGTTCGATGCCAACTTCGACACGTTGGTCTCGTCGCTGAAAGCAGTGGGGTTCGGTGATATGGAGATCATAGTAGGGGAGGTGGGGTGGCCGACTGATGGTGACAGGAACGCCAACATAAACTATGCTCTGAGGTTCTACAGAGGACTCCTGCCTAGACTCGCAAGCAACAAAGGAACCCCTCTTCGTGCTGGTTACATATCGGTCTACTTGTTCGGCCTTCTTGATGAGGACATCAAGAGTATAGCTCCAGGGAACTTCGAGCGCCATTGGGGGATCTTTAGGTACGACGGGCAGCCCAAGTTTCCGATGGACTTGTCGGGACAGCTGCAGGACAAGTACCTAGTGGGTGCTCAAAATGTGAACTATCTCCCCAAGAAATGGTGCATGCTGAAGCCGGATGCTAAGGATCTCAGCAAGCTGGGGGAGAACATCAACTTTGCTTGTACGTTCTCCGACTGCACGCCCCTCGGCTACGGTTCTTCGTGCAACGGGTTGGACGCCAACGGCAATGCGTCATATGCCTTCAATATGTACTTCCAGGCACAGAGTCAGAAAGTTACTGCCTGCGGTTTCCAGGGTCTGGCCATGCTCACTGATCAGAATATATCACAGCCCAGCTGCAACTTCATCATTCAGATAGCTGCTACATCGTCGGCGGCAGAGCATGGAGTCTGGCTCGCCTTACTACTTTTTATCTTGATCGTGCATTTCTTGTAGATATTCATATTTATTATTCTTCATATTGTTGGGCAATTTTCCCCCGGATTCATTGAATTTATAATAGTTTTTCATATTATCTGGTGAAGCAAAATGTTTGAATCCAATCTTTGCTGAGAACATTCAACAGAAAATACAATTACTGCTTAGGGAAGATGGTAGATTATAAATGGAAGAAAATAGCAGAGTTGACTGCCAGTTTCCAGTTATAACCAGTTTTGGTAATGTTTTTACTTGTATCAGAACAGTAAAGAATAAAGAGAGACGAAGTTAATCAAATACACCATAAATTGTCATCCTAGGGAAAAATGCGATCTCACAAAGCAGGAATGATCTAAAATTAGGAATTCCATAAGAAAATTGCATGATCTGTTTGAGTATCTCCAAAACTTTCACCACCCAAACGAAAATGGAAGGACAAACAACATTTTTCTAAATTGCATCATCAAAGTGAAAGCAGCAGACATCTAACAGCTATTTGCTAACTTAATCTTCATCCATTGCTCCTTGTTGTGGGGGCCTTGGTCCACCAGCTGGTTTTGCCATAATGATCTGAAAAAAGGAAGAAGATGAAGTTAAGAAATATTTAACATGTTGGTTCCATACGCTAAAAATATGTAAATCAAAGTTCATATCTATTAGATCATGTATTACCTGATCAACGCGCAAGACAGTGCAGGCAGCATCTGCAGCATACTTTAGGGCAAATAGTCTGCACAAAAATATATATTACATTACATCCTCAAGTTCACATATCTTCTTTGAAGAGCAGCAATAGATGTTTCCACTAATTTCGAGTTGCACTTCACTTGATTGTGATTGCCAAGCAATTTGATAAGGGTAGAGTATTTTGCACTTCTACGTTGTAACACAGAACCAACAGCTTCTCATAAAAATTTGTTTTCAAAAGATGGTGTGTAACAAATGGCTAGAATCTCAAGTGTTTTATCAACTACTAAGTAGACAAAACCCACAATATTAGCATTACTATAAACTTAGATAGAGCCCCTTACTTGGTGATGTAGAGATCCCATATCTTTAAGGTAGACACATCTTTGCAGGCACCTTCCTCCAAATCAATGCCCACTTTGGCGTTACCAGATGCATGCTCAGCATAAAGAGATGATATAATTTCAATAGCATTGAGCCCAGCATTTTCAGCCAATGTCTTGGGTATCATTTCAAAACTTTCAGCAAATTTTGCTATTGCATACTGATCCAACCTGGATGGGGAAACGGCTTTCATGTCATAAATAAATAAATTATTCTAAACGAAAACCATTACTACTCCAGTTTGCTAGCAAATTCAAGAGAAAAATGCTGCGGAACACATAATATTAAGCAACCCTTCATAACATAGGAAAACACACGAGTCAAGGTCATCCTAATTCTATTCAACTGATACCAGAAGGCGAATATACAAGAAGAGAGCCACCAAGGCCAGCAAATTTGGTGGATATGATTTCAAAAATTGACCTTTAGTCAGCAATTTAACGGCTGCAGAGGTTTTGAAAATGTGCTCAAGTTTCTAGCAAAGTTAACACTATTAGAAGATCTTCAAGTGGTGCTTGGCATTTTAAAGAGGTCTGGCTGGGTGCAGTGGTGATGGTTTGTTAAAATGGTCATAAGAAACTCGGACATAAGTAGTGTAGATGAATGCTGCATTTCCCAGAGAGAGCATGTGCAATTTAGCAACCATAAAAGATAATGGTCAAATACCCTGTTTCTTTCAAAGAAAAATCTTTCAGACTTTTAGCTAATTCAATCTCAGTAGCTGCTGCTCCAGGTACTATCCGACTATCCCTGCACATTGCCTGGTGAAAAATAGCATAGGAACTATGTTACGATCTTTACATAATATGAAACAGAAACTTGAGCATTCTGATTCCCTGATGGCAGAATATAAGAAAAGAAAATTAGTTGGTTGAAAACTTATAATTAAAGTATGAAAAATACCTTGTATGAATTCACACCATCATCAATTGCTCTTTCAAGATCATCCAATATGCTATCTGTGCTCCCACGCAGCACAACAGTGGCAACGGAGTTTCCACCTTGCTCATTTTTTACAATTGTTACCTATTGACAGTATGGAGAGTAAGTTAACAAAATTGAGGATGACTTGAACTGTAAGAGGGAGAAAAGCTATTTCACATACTCTTGCTCCGCCTATCTCCTCCACTGAAACAGAATCAACATATCCAAGATCATCTGGATTCGGCTGACTTAGTTTTAACTGCCCATACAGTAACACGTAATGTTAGAACAAAAAGAACATGCATAATTGTCTTTTCAAATCAGCAATGCTTACAATAGCAACTGCACCAGTGGTGCGGCAAAATCGCCGCAATTCAAATTTAGAGCTGATCTTTAACACCACCAGCCTACAAAACCATGTTTTGAATATTCAGTTATGGTTGGGAGGAATCCAAAAAAAAAAACAACAAAGAGTGAATTAATGTAACTACATACTAAATTATTCATATATCATAAAACAATTTTGGGTGAATAAGAATAGTTATAGTCGTGGTAGCTTTACTATTTCATACTTTTCGGAAATATGGATACCATGTACTAATCCTGTAGTGGAACACACACACACATATATATAAAGGGTATAGGTTGTACTTGTAGCGCTCGCAAAAATGCAATGCCATTTCCCCGACAGCTCCTCCACTGACAATGACCTTTGCACCTGAATCTGCAACTGCTTTGATAAGTTCCTCGACCTTAGCTTCTTCTGTCTTTGCATAATTCTCAAGCTGCAATACAAATAACAATGTGAAGCTGATGTCTGGTCCTCAGTTCTACAATCAAATGAAAATACGAAGTGCAGGTAACTACTCAGGGATACCTGCTCAGCGCTATGAATAAGAACAGTTCCTTTTGTTTCAGTTGCAGATGTATCAACACCTCCAACAAAAACTGCAACCTGACAGGAGAAGACAGTGGGTCATTGTAACATGGGTGGGTTATGCAATGCAATCCAGAAACTCGGTAAAAACTAATTCAAAAAATTCCGTGAATATTCAATACCGACTAGAGCAAAAATTGTTCTTAATTTCTGCATAGTAAATCTACACTCAATAGTGGCAGGTCATTCAAGAATTACATTAAGTTTCAAATTTAAGGTCAGGTTAGTTGATCCAGAAACTCATGGGAGAGGCGGGAGTTATTAGTGCTCTCTAGAACCACTTGCTTAAACGTTCTAGAAGCCAGACCAACAAAGAGTAATGCATTCCCATAAACAGATAAACTCATACCATCCACGATATAATATTAAATCAAGAAAGTACTATTGATCATCTAACAAAAACAAACATTCAAGACTTTCAGCAAATAGCTGTGGAACAAATCAGTATGACTATATATGAGTGTGATACACACCTTGGCATTCTCCATTCTCTTTATAGTTCCTGCAGCATCACTTTTCAATACCATGCCCCTGACCACTAAAGAATTACTCAAACCTCCGCCCAATAGCTTTGCAACTCGTACATTATCCACATTAAAATTTGCAGGGTTTTTGGGGCAAACTTGTATACATGCCTTCAACAAAAAGGTCATGGTGAAGAGAAGTCAGATTTAAAATTGAATAAAAATCTTCAAGGAAGGTTAATAGTTGTTGAAAATATGGGCACTTGATTATAAAATCGAATAAAACAGAAGAAAGAAGATATTTACCTCAGCAATGAGAGAGCACAACTTATCCTCTTGTCCAAATTGTTTACTTGCCACTGAAGATCTCATTCGTAAAATTACTTCATCATTGTCTTTCACATTCATATTCTCTGAACCTTTTTCAACCAATTCCTCAAGTACCTCAATGGTCTGCAAGTATAAGATACTATGTTTGACTTGGAACGGGCACAAAAAACTGCTGACAATAATGAACAAATAGATTGGTAGTGTCAAACCTTTTTAATTGCCTTTGTGTATCCAACAATGATCTCGCTTGGATGCAGTCCCATCCTAATAAGTTCTTCGGCACTTTGGAGAAGCTCCCCAGCAAAAGAAACAGTCAAATTGGCTCCATCACCAATTTCTTCTTGCTGTGCTTTCCCAGCTAAAACCAACAGTTTGGCAGCAGGATGCTGAACCTCCAGCTCATTTACAATTGTTGCAGCATCATTTGTGACAAAGAGCTTATCCAAATGATTTATGACCATCTTATTCATACCTTAACCAAAAAAAGTTACAGCTTAAAACACTCACTTTACTTGTTTTTCTTTTTCAGAAAAATAAAAGAAAAGGTTGCAGTTAGCAGTAACAGAACCTACATAGATTTTAATAGTAAACCCCGGATTTTTACTACTACAGGACTTTTCCAAAAGGATAAATCTCATTTGTTTCACATAGTTTAGTAGCTTACAACTAAAACGAAGTAAGAGGTCGAAAAGTTAGGGAGAGAGCCTTGTACAAGCTTGGGCTACTGCAAGCAGATGTGTTCATGAGCTACTTCAAAGTTCAAAAGTTGGAAAGCTTCGTGAATTCAATAAAATCAAATCTTAAGAGTACATAAGTGCATCTCCGCTGCTTGCCATCGTGCTTTAGTTCAAACCCGCAGAACCAGCACCTCGCTATAAAAATTTAACTACTTTCAAAAAAAAAATCCAGAATATTTTCCAACGGGAGTCACTAATGAGTTGAATATTCAGAGATCCCAACTTAGTATATTAAAACCAAAATCTCTCTGTAAGATACTCTGACCATGCGGAAACAAATAGGAAGTAAGAAAAAAGGAGTGCTTGATTTATTTTGATATATATATATATATATATAGAGAGAGAGAGAGAGAGAGAAATACCATTGGGGCCGAGTGAGGTGCGAGTGATGGCGGATAGCTGCTTGCAAGCGTCGATGTTCTTGATAACGGCTTCGTCGAGGCCGGAGAGATGGCGATGGCCCTCTTTGAGCATGGACTGTATGCCATATGGCTGCATCGAGAAACCTACCATTTTCGTGTGGGAGTGTTGAAACGAAGCAAAGTGAAATGAAGCAACTCTCTCGATCTCACTTCAGACTGCAGCCCTAAATAAACCCCCCACTTCACCACTCTCGCGTTTCCCTTAATTTAACTTTTTACCCTTTTCTTTTTTCTCTTCTTTAATGACAGTGGATTGTTTTCCTTCTTGCATTTGTATTTTTTTTATTAATGCTGGTTAATAAATAGTAATATTATTTTATTATCGGGTTTCATATTATTTTCAAACTTTTGAACATTCAATTTCTTGATCAACCCATAGTTAGTGAGCAGCGTAGAAACTATAAATAAACGTTTGAGGATCGTATAATAATAGAAAGCAAATATAAGGTTCGTTCCAAAACTCGAACTTTATGATAAAAATGGCTACTTTAGTTTTTTTCATGGTTGTAAATCTTTTTCTTCAGTTTCAGGTTTGATTTATTTATTTGTTTCGCATAAAAAAGGCCTTAGTTTGAAAAAAATAAAAGTAAAAGACAATAAAGAAAGACAGCGAGAGGCAGAGGGGGAGAGGGCTGGCCGCAAGCAGGCAGGCAGTGGATGTGTTCGATTTATTTTTCTTTTATTTATTTGGGTTTTACTTTTACGAAGAGCAACGGAGAAGATTGCGCACACACAACCCTATCCGAATTCTTGATATACCCTTTATTCTTCCTCTCATTTGCATCCAGTTTTCATCTCCATTCTAGGTATACTTTTCACTGAAGATCTGTTTTTTGATCGGATGATCGGGTTGATTTTGGAAACGATGCTCTACTTTTGCGGTTCATGAGATGTGATTATAAATATGTTCTCTTTTTATTTGATGTTCTCTTACGATTCAATTGTTTGAACTAACATGCTTATCGATGGTATTGTTCGGTGTTTTATTTCCATGAGCTAGTTCTGCACTTGTCCTGTTTTAGGCTGTGCTCAAACAAAAACTCTCCTTTTTTGCTTTCTTAATTTGAGCTTTCCCCCTTTTTACCCAAAACACTGCTTTGCTGCTTTGAGTTTTTCGGTAAAGTCCTGATTTGAAGACTATATGTACTTGTGCTTAAGTGTTAATTTTCTGAAACTATCATCTTTTATGCTTACATTTAATTCGGAAACTGGTTGTGTGTGATATGGTTGGTCATTGTGCAAAATTTTGAGCTTGTTAGCCACCTGTTCTATCTGATAACATCAAATTTGTTGTGCTTCTCTTCTGCACAAAAGGTGGGAATGATGAATAAGAGGTGATTTTGCATGGGTCACGATGCCAGAATTGCGTAGCGGAGCACGGAGATCAAAGCGTCTTGGTGATCTCCATCCTGATCCTCAAACCACTAATCAAGACATCCTTGGACCTGCTCAGACTAGAACTAGAAGGAGAGGTCGAGGCAGAGCCAATGCAACTGCCATAGCTAAAGGAACTTCTGCAGAAACACCCACTAGGCCAGCTGCTGGTAGAGGCAGAGGGGCTCGATTAATAGACTTAGAGCCACAGCAACCTGGGGGAATATTTCCTCAAAGAGTTGGCATTGGGGCTCCTGAAGTTGCGGTTAAAAGAGTAGAAGGTGCCCACCTTAAGGATATTGCCATGGCTGGTGGTGGGAGTCGCGATAAAATAATGGGTGTTGAAGAAGATGCAAGCACAACTCCAGTACCTGAGAGGGTAATTTCATGCTTGAAACTTCATTAAATAACTTCAGAGATTGCATGCATCATCCACTTTTTGTGTAGAGAGAAAAAAGCAAATGTTAATTTGGTCCACAATTTATCTTCTATTTATTTTGCTTTTGGCAATATGTGATTTTATCGAGACTAGTTTCATTGGTGCAGGTACAAGTGGGCAACTCTCCTCTGTATAAGACAGAAAGGAAATTAGGTAAGGGAGGTTTTGGACAAGTTTATGTCGGCAGAAGGGTAAATGGAGGCACAGAAGGACCTGGACCAGATGCAATCGAGGTATTGTTTTTCGCTCACTGTTGACATACGGGGATTCTTCAATTCCTACTGTTCTAATTTATAGGAAACGTTATCTTTTTGCAGGTTGCATTGAAATGTGAACATCGGAGTAGTAAGGGATGCAGTCATGGCCCTCCATACGAATGGCAGGTGTACAAGTAAGTTTCTTGTTCCTAACTGGAGGATGATGCTATCTTCATTAAGATGTTCCTCTCTAACATATGTTTTCCTTCAACAAAGTTCTCTGAATGGATGTTATGGGCTCCCATCAGTCCACTACAAGGGCCGGCAAGGAGATTTTTACATTCTGGTGGGTTTTGATTATTTAAAATTTCAGCTTAGCATTTTTCTACTTTATTGCAATGAGTAAATATTTTCAGGTCATGGACATGCTCGGACCTAGTCTTTGGGATGTCTGGAATTCTTTAGGCCAATCGTAGGAATCTCTCTCCTCTACCCTCTGTCCTTTTTACGCGCATCATTACCTTTCTTTGACAATAATCGGTGGAAACAGGATGTCTCCAGGTATGGCGGCTTGCATTGCTGTTGAGGCCATCTCAATCCTTGAAAAGCTTCATATGAAGGGGTAAACCTACTTGCTATAATCCAACATTTCATAATGATAAACTTGAGTTCAAGTTACATTTGTCTCTGCAACACACAATTAATCGCCTTACTGTTCTCTGATGCATAACTAGGTTTGTTCATGGAGATGTGAAGCCAGAAAACTTTTTACTTGGTCAGCCAGGGACTGCTGAGGAGAAAAAGCTATATCTCGTTGATCTTGGTCTAGGTATCATACTTCATTCTAGTTATTTTTGGTAACTACCTAAGTTTAGAGCTTCGGCAACTAGCCTTGTTTAAAAGCGTAACAGAAACCTCTTTCTTTCTCTCACACACACACACACTCACATTTTTTACATGTTTCACATAACTCAGCATTTTAGTATCTTCTTTTCATTGATGCAATCTTTCAATATTTCATTGTTATCTTTAAAAATCCTCTCTAACAAGGTTGTTTATGCAGCTTCAAGGTGGAAAGATACATCATCTGGTCAGCATGTTGAATATGATCAGAGGCCAGATATATTCAGGTGCGTAAAGGTGCATATATATATAGAGGATGAGACTTGGTTTCATGAAGACTGGTGGTGGCATGTGGGACTTAGTCTAATATACAAGCAAATATGACATACACTTAATATGATAGAATTGATGTATAATATTATTGGAGTATATTATTTTAGTGATATTACATAGTTGGACGTTGAACTGCTATAAACACATTTGACAAGAAAATGCTTTCACAATATAAATTGCAGCTCCAAACTTATGGTACACTACATGCACATGCCCTAATTGCAAGTTATCTTCTATTACAGAAAGTTAGAAACCTATGCCGGGCGTTGCTTCAATCTATACTTACACATTCTTCTGCTGTCCAATTATTTAATATGAACTGATTAGGCTTGCAGACAAATTCTGTTTGCACAGAGGGTTATTCATTCCAAAAAACTTGATAATATCATTACATGAAATAAAGCCCCTCATTTTGAACATTCCTATATTCTGGCAACTGACAATATCCAATGACCTATCCACAGAGGCACAATAAGGTATGCAAGTGTGCATGCGCATTTGGGTCGTACAGGGAGTAGGAGGGATGATCTTGAGTCACTTGCATACACGCTAATATTTCTCATAAAGGGGAGGTTGCCATGGCAAGGGTATCAGGTGAATTGAGCTGAATGATTTAGTTAGTTTTGGCATCTTATTCCCATTAGTCTTAACTTATTGTTCCCATTTTTATCTTGATATGATGACAGGGTGACAACAAGAGTTTTCTAGTCTGTAAGAA
Source organism: Leonotis leonurus (assembly GCA_026898415.1). Classification (NCBI taxonomy): domain Eukaryota; kingdom Viridiplantae; phylum Streptophyta; class Magnoliopsida; order Lamiales; family Lamiaceae; genus Leonotis; species Leonotis leonurus. The sequence goes on from JAPKLX010000017.1 coordinate 3,689,897, forward strand.
GAAAATGTCCACTTCTCCAGAGTTGATGTGTTGCTTTTGCCCTGCTCCATTCAAATTGTTCCTTGAGGCTGTTAGTAATATGAAGTTTGATGAGGAACCAAATTATGCTAAGTTGATATCACTTTTTGATAGTCTTATTGAACCTTGCGTGTCGCTGAGACCAATAAGAATCGATGGAGCTCTCAAGGTAGCTTATTAGGGAAACCACATATTGGCCTTAACATTGTGTAGTCAAGTCATTCTATATCTAATGATTCACATTCAATTGCGCAGGTTGGACAAAAGCGTGGAAGGTTGCTCATAAATTTGGAGGAGGATGAGCAGCCAAAGAAGAAAATACGACTAGGTAGTCCTGCTATGCAATGGATTTCAGTGTATAATGCTTGTCGCCCGATGAAACAGAGGTGAGTTACTACTTAACTATTTCATATTTTTCTATGCAGAACCAAGATCTTTCAGTTATTTCTCATGAGCTACAGAAATGCAAAAGTTTTGAGAATTTCCAGTAACAATTACAAAGCAATAACTTCGAGAAATTTCAATAACTTTGTCAGTTTCCACTTGCTAAATTTTTTGGCGAACAGTGCAATCTAAAAGTTCAATAAACTGATTTAAGGTGTCGTTTTCTACTCAGTTGTGGTAAAGTTGTTTTTTTTGGCACGAGGATTCGTTGTGTTGCATGTGATAGTGTCGTTGTCATATGCATGATACAATACCTCTTGTCTGATTTATTTGTATTTGTAGATACCACTACAATGTTGCAGATTCAAGACTACGTCAGCATGTAGAGAAGGGCACTGAAGATGGCCTATATATTAGCTGTGTTGCTTCAGCAACAAACCTTTGGGCCTTGATCATGGATGCTGGGACAGGGTTTAATGCGCAGGTGTATGAACTTTCAGCCATCTTCCTTCATAAGGTTGTTTGTCGAAACCTTCCTATTGAAGTTATTTAGTTACTACGATTTTCTTTTTCTTTTTCTTTGTTTCTGGCTGGACTTGTTCCCCAGTTTTACCAAATGTGTGATGGTTTATGTTAGGATTGGATAATGGAACAATGGGAACAAAATTATTACATCAGTTCCATAGCTGGTGCAGCTAATGGAAGTTCTCTGGTTGTTATGTCTAAAGGTTTGCACTCATTTTCTTATATATCTCAGACAACCATCTCTTGACGGCATAAATCCCATTTTAAAATTTCATCGTTCGCTTTTGTCTGTGATCAGGAACTCCTTACACCCAGCAGTCATATAAAGTTAGTGAATCATTTCCTTTCAAGTGGATTAATAAAAAGTGGAAAGAAGGTTTCCATGTCACGTCAATGACTACTGCTGGCAGTCGTTGGGGTGTCGTGATGTCTAGAAATTCCGGATATTCTGAGCAGGTAAACTTGATTCCTGAGCTGCATATCTTAATTTATGGTGTGGATACTGGATAGTAATGCTGACAAGGAAAATACTTGTTGATAGGTGGTGGAGCTTGATTTTTATTATCCCAGTGAAGGAATACATCGCAGATGGGAAAATGGTTACAGAATTACTTCAATGGCTGCAACTGCTGATCAAGCGGCCTTCACACTAAGTATACCTAGACGCAAAGTGATGGATGAGACACAGGAGACCCTCCGGACATCGGCATTTCCAAGTACCCATGTGAAGGTACCTGCAATCTGGAACTTTGTTGATATTCCAAACTATAGCTGCTGACTTCCCTTTTATTCTCTGCAGGAAAAATGGTCAAAAAACCTCTACATTGCATCAATATGCTACGGTCGAACTGTTTGCTAAAATCTGCATGTAAAATCTGTATCTTGAGGCGGAGAAGTTGGAAGGTTGGATTTCAAAATTGTCGAATATATGCTCTCGTTTTTGCCTGTAAACTTATCGGAATTGTTCCATAAAATGACCGGAAACAACACAGAAGATGCCAAGAATTGGAGAAAAAGTTGTAAACTGACGTATCCAAGGGCTTCGCCATTTTTTGCTTAATTTTACGATGGGGACGTATTGTTTGCAGTGTGTGAAATTGATAGAGATTGTGATTGTATGAAATGGTTTTCAGATAAATCTTTCTTCCATTTGTGATATTGCTATTACAAAGTTGCCTCAAAATGAATATCTTTCCCTCTTAAAAGTAGTAAATATTTTCATTTCTAGGGTGGTTGAATATTGTCTTTCCTTAGCCTCCTTTTTCTCTGCAGATTAAACCACCTTAGTTAGATAACACAAATCAGATTAAACCACCTTAGTTAGATAACACAAATCTAGGTTAATCATGGAAGCTTCATTGCAGTTCTGTGTAAACAGATCAATTGCAATTAATATTAAGGTCATCAATTAATTTTGTTTTTGCAGCAACCCGGACCCATTTTAACATAATAACTCAATTCAACAGCAAATAAATTTTCCAACTTGAAGATGTCAAAGCTTGCCATTACTAAATGAAGGTACATTTCATCATTAGTTTAAGAGGGAAAAAACACACAGGCCCGTAATGAAATGAAGCAATTAGTCATAAGGTACAAGACCTACAGAAAAGCAAAACCACCCTTCTAATCCTTCCCACAAAGAAGAATCCCCACTATTCTCCATAAGCTTTCTTGATTGATAGGGGACAGACATTCAAGAGATTCTCAATGACAAGTGTTGAGGTGTAATCTATGATCTTCCTCTGCCCCTGAAACCACCACCACCACGACCACCACCTCCTCTGAATCCTCCACCTCTACCACCTCTAGGAGCACCCCTTCCACGGAATCCTCCACCACCACCACCTCGGAATCCTCTTCCACCACCTCTTCCTCCTCCACGTCCTCCGCCTCTAGTAGCCATCCCTTGTCCCCTGCAATAAATAATTCAACATCTTCAGTCAAGGAGGATATGCAAGCCCGAATAAATCGCACTCAGCAAGTACAGCAAGAACCGATTGTCACAACTGAGGTAACAACAGGAATGCCAAAATTTTCAGACCATATCAACAGGAAGAAACAGCATGACCAAAGAATTAAGGAAAGGTTTGTGAATTATAACAACTTGCAACATTTTATACAAACAATCAATTAGTCTATCATGATATACACAAGATTTTAACCAATCGTGCTAATGAGTCTTAACCACTGTAAATGTTATGTCAATCTTTAACTATTTGAAGACAAAATCAAACTGGCGAAGGATACGTCAATCATAGTAGAGTATCATTTCAACACGTACATAAGTTAAGAAGCGAGTAAAGAGTACAAATTAGACAAGGTGAAGTGAATTGAGATAAAACAACTGAAAAAAAAAAAAAAAAAAAAAAAAAAAAACATACTTTGGCTGGGGAAGAAATCTTGCGAGTGGCAAAAGCTTAGCTGGATCAATGAAGAATTTATCACCCGCCGCATAAGACGTCGCCACAATGCCCTCCATCATCTTAACCGAGAAGAACTACAATAACGCAACACAATAATTAATCTAATTCACAGAAGGAAAACGAAACAAAACAAGATAACCACACTAAAACTCACCGACTCATTGATGGGACCGAAAATTTCATCGACTTTCCCAATCTGGGTCTTGTTCTCAAGGTAAATTGGAGCATTGAAGTAAGGTATCTTTTCGTGAGTGAGCTTTGTGACTGCATCTCCCTCGCAGGCATGAACAAATGTCGAAATCTCTGCGCAAAGAAATTACATCACGGAAGTGTTAAAGAGCAGGTTAAAGGCATTTTAAAGTAAGCAGTAGTGATAAACAGACCAACAACTTCAGATGGAGGGCCTTCGTCGCGCTGAGAAAAACGGCCACCACCACCACCGAAACGGCCGCCGCCGCGAAAGCCACGTCCGCCACCACCGTCTCGTCCACCCCTAAAGCCTCCGCCGCCACGTCCCCTCGGAGGCCTCATACTGTTGTAGAAGTTTTTGTGCTGGGAATGGAGGAGGTGTGAGGTTCTACTTCTTAGTTCTTACCAGGGGTTTGGAATTAGGGTTTTAGTAATAAAGGAGATGAGCTTCACAATCGGGCCTATGAAACTATATCGGCCCACAATCATACGAGGCCCATTATATATCAAGTCAGATATCACTCTAAACGGGCCTCAAAATATAGATGGGCCCAGCCCAGCCCATCTTACTCATTTACTCAAATCAAATTCGAGAATAAAAGGAACAAGAACAAGAGAAATTGGACCAAAATTTAAGATTTCTAACTGAAAACGGTTTTCCGTTAGAGATTACAACCCAATATAACTGAAATGGAGGTCATGTTCCATAGTGAATTTTGTCAAATACCTAATTAGATATATTTAAAAAATCTAATCTTGCAAGTAATAAAAAAAATGTTGGTAAAATTATTTGTTCTAAATAAAAGTTGATTAATTTTGTGGGTTTTGAATAAATTTAGAGAAAGTTGCAGTCTTGAAATTAGTGATTTTCTTTTTTCCGAAAAGGGTGGGGGATTTGATTATCATTCAACGTCGGATTCTTTAACATTACATACTTCTTCTCTCTCTCTTTCTTTCTTGCAAACTGCAATTCAATTCTCCCCTCTTCGCGAAATACGTCCACATTCAATCCAACAATCCCCAATTTATTTATTTCTCCCCTAACATTCCACTACTTGCTCCCAATTTCACCGGGTAAGGCTATGTTCTTTACTGTCGATTATGTTGATTCTGTTTCTGATTTTTGGAAATCTAGCAATATTGTCTCCTTGTTATCTCTCTTGTGTTGAATGGAATGTGGCTTCTCTCTTTTTGATGCTTGCCCAAGTTCATATGCCGGTTTTCATGATAATGCTTTATCAGAATTTGAAAACGGTTTTTCTGCTTTAATATTGAAAATCTTGAGAATTTGAGGAAAAGTTGCAATTTTGTTATATTTGGAGCTTAATTGCGTTTAGTTTGCAGGCAGATACGCAGTGTAGCTGTGGGCCAATTTCTCGTCTTTGATCACAAATTTAAGAATTTATCTCATCGCTCGTGTATGGGTTTATGCAGTATTAATATAACGAACAATGCCTGTCGGAATCTTTCTCAGTCATTCTCTAGGATTGTGAATGGAGCGTTAAAGCTGCATCTTGTTTCGATATATTCTTCAAGATTCTGTCGTCAGAGGAGTCTAATTACCTTTTTATCTTAACAGCATAGAGGAATATTTTTCATAATGTCTACTGTGGGCAACTCAACGAATATCTTCTGGCATGAATGCCCGGTTGGGAAGGTTGACAGGCAAAAGCTACTGAATCAACAGGGATGTATTGTATGGATTACTGGTTTGAGCGGATCAGGTTAGTAGTTACATATCTTTCCTATTTTCCGCTGTGTTGTTGTATCGAAACCATCCAGTGTTGCGGTGTAGAAGGTAGAGCTCTAGGTCTGCATGCCTTGTTCCATGCAGGTTGTATCTGCACTGCATCTTATCTCTTATATTCCATAGCATTTGTTACTTTGTCATCACCACCTTTTGATAATGGGATCATCATATACTGGACCCTATTTTTAGGCTATACTTGGAGCTTTAAGTTTATAGAAACAGCTGCAAAACTATGGTGTTGGTGGAAGGCTCCCCCATTGTATTAATAAGATCATGCATTTAAGATATCCTAAAATTTTGTCTTTACCGATGCATCCGGCCTACCTCTATGCAGGTAAAAGCACCCTAGCATGCTCACTGGGTAGAACATTGCACTCTCGTGGGAAACTATCATATGTTCTTGATGGAGACAACCTTAGACATGGTTTAAACAAAAATCTAGGTTTCTCACCAGAGGATCGGTCTGAAAATATACGCAGGGTTGGTAAGTAAACAGTGGCTTTATATTGAAATGCATCTCCCATGATTTTAACTTTTTGCTTTTAGTTGGACTACATACAAATCTTTTTTGCTTGCGTATGGTTTTAAGCACCTTATGAAGATACTTGAAATTATTCGGCATTCGTACTATTGCAATCCGTCGTCCTTGTGGACAATGATTTACTAGCCATTACAAAGAAGTAGTGAATCAATAAAAGTATTGTAATATAAACAATATGAGGACATCTATTTGCTCTGTTATGTTTAACATGACATTAATCTGCTGGATTCAAAATATGAGTACGACTTCTTTTCAAGCTTTAGGCTAACCACAGGATGTGTTGCATTTTCGTAAATCTGACAACTTGGCCATAGTGTGTAATATATGTCACTTGATCATAGTGAGACAACATAATCTTTACTATGAAGTATGTCACTTGATCCTACACATAAGTTAATCTGCTCAATCATTTTCTTTTTCTCTAGGGGAAGTTGCAAAGCTCTTTGCTGATGCTGGGTTAATTTGTATTGCTAGCTTGATATCTCCTTATCGTAAAGACCGTGATGCTTGTCGTGCATTATTGCCTGAAAATTTTATTGAGGCAAGGCTTCGTTCTTTTAGTTTATTCTCAACACTCACGAGTTTCTCATGTAAAAGGATCCTTGAGAGAAGTAATCTATATTATGTGATGCGGATTCGTAGGTTTTTCTGAATATGCCCCTAGAATTGTGTGAAGGAAGGGATCCCAAGGGTCTTTACAAGCTCGCAAGAGCTGGGAAGATCAAAGGTAAATGAAGCTAAAGAAGAATCTCCTGCTAGAATCTCGATCTTTGTGATGTGAAACTTGATGACTGCATTGAAATATTGCAGGGTTTACAGGAATAGATGATCCGTACGAAGCACCTCTGAAATGTGAGGTTTGTACCCTGGCTGACCGATAATCCTGATTCGGGCTACTAGCCTTGTTTGTGTGGTATACTGAAATATTACTGCGATGGTTTTGCAGATTGAGATAAGCCAGAAGGATGAAATGTGCCCGACTCCAAATGAGATGGCGGGGCAGGTGGTATCGTACTTGGAAGACAAAGGATATCTGGAAGGTCACTGATGATTTATCTGGAATCGTTCACCATCGTTTCTGCAAATGCTACCTTCTCATTTTTAGGTTAGATCATAACTGTGTTAGTACTAAAGATTCCCATGCACAAGTTTCCATCAATCCATCCATTCCTGAGAGTGGATCATTAGAAATGTGACCATAGACACCTTTGCTCTTCTTTTTTTTTAGCATTAGTACATGCAACCATGTACTTGAAGTTTGTGTTTTGTAGTATTTTTATGAACAGTATTCATCTATACATATATATATTGTGGGTGTGAATTTTTATGGCTTTGTGGTTATGAGGATTTCTCCTCTTCTCCGCATTTGTTCAGTGCTTTGAATTGTCATTGTCATCTAATAAACATGAGATAATAGTTTCTGGAGTCTTTACTTAGTTCCAAACTTTACTCACTATGATAGATATTCAAATCCCATTAATTATACATCCCCATCCCCATCACAATTAAAATATATTATTAAAAATATGGAATCAAAACGTTAACAATTATGATGGATGAAAAGAATAGTAAAAGTCTAACTTTTTAAAAAGTGTAAGCTCAAACTTTATATGTGTAATGATTTTATAGGTAGGGATGAAAATCGTAAAGTGTGACTTTATTGTGAACTGGAGGAGTGACTATTATAATATGGAGAAGAGCAAAGAAGGGATAACCATTTGACCAGCTGCATCGAGAGCGTGCAAGGTAGTATGACAGAAGAAGCATACCGTTTTGAAGTGGTGGTCATGAATTGTGATTAGATTCATGGTGTTCAGCAGCCAAGTGGTGGTGGGGGCGGCGGAATTGTCGACGGAGGTGTGGCAATGCCTAGCCTGCTTACCGGAACGCCTGAGCAGCGGCGAACTACTCCACCTCCTCTTCTGCTTCCCTTTTCAGCACCTCTCCCTCTGTTTCTCCACCTTCTTCTGCGATCCCTTTCTCCACCACCTCTACAGCGACAACGACGACCACTCTGTTTATTGATATTCTTCAATAACGGATCTGTTTCCGTTATTCTAAACTTATGAACGAGGCTACCTCCTTTCTTTTATTTCTTTCGTTAATGGCGTGTTATGCTTGAATAGAATACATACATAGGAGATGTGGTGTCTTGTCTTGTTGAGTAATTCTGAGTTGTAGAGGAACTTCTTGTGTTTTCACTCTTGCTCATCTTCCCCATTAATCATACTACATGATTCTGTATTCAGAGATCAACGGCTGTCCCTTAATTATACTATAATGTTTTAAATAAATAAAGAAAGATGCAATTAATTACCCAAAAAAAAGTAGTTATGCAACTCATAATTGATTTGGTTTTGGAGATGTGACAGTGGTCGCATTATTTCACTGCTCTTTCAACTATACAAGTCTTATTTCTCTACCAAAACATGAGTCTCGATAATCTTTTAGCAAGTCCCAAGTGCTCGTTCCTTGTGTCAAGAGATTCTCTTGATAATTATTGTTTGATTAATATCAAATAAATTAGTTATTGATTGTTGAAATGCGACAACTGAAATTAGTAAGTTGGCGACAGGCGAGGTGTATGGTAGCTCCAAATTTTCTCTCTGCCCTTCATAAACCGAAATTAAAGGCGGAGAGCAATCCAATCAACACGACCATTACCTCTTATATAAACCCAAGTTGCACTAGCAATCAAACATCAATTTCAAAAGCAGAAAAATAAACAGAGATAAAAACAAACACCGCACAAAAAAAGAACAATAAAAAGAATAAGTTTGATCAGAATGGAAGCATCGAAGATGAAGGTTATTTTCGCAGCCATCGTGGTGGTTGCCGCACTGTCCGTCCAAAACGTGGCGGCATCCGCGGAGGCAATGCCACCAGCACCGGGTCCTTCCGCCGATTCCGCCTCTTTGGTACCGGCGATGCTCGCCTCCTTCGCCGGAATGGCCTTCGCAATGCTCTTCTGATGAGGACATGTTTAGTTCGAGACTCTCATTCTTTCATTCATTCATAGAATGAGTATTTAGTAGTATTAGTTAGTATTCTTTCCTCGAGATGTTTGGGTGGATGAGGACCCCCACTTCCCCTTTTATTCATTTTTATATAATATCTCTATTTCATTCCTTTTATCCTTTCATTCTTGCCTGCTTCTATGATTCTGGTGTTCGTTTCACGTTTCCTCGCATTACTCATACCATCGTCTTTAATTAACCAATATATCCCACTTGCAGAGAGACCAGAGTACTACTAATTTCATGAGATATTCATTTCAGAAGGAATAGTATCAAAAAGGCATGTACTAACATTGCTGATATATGTACAGAAATAAATAATAAGAATATAGATAATTACTTGAGGAGAATATGGATTAATAGTTGAAATATTATGAATATGAAGCAGCAGGGCAAAGCACCATTTATTTATCCAACTATGCACCTTTGATAGTTTGATTTCACACCGAATCTCTTTTCCTTTGTTTTGATTAATTCAAACAGCTGCTGCATCGTAGTATCCACCGACAGTGATTCGTGCTCTGTTTATGTGAACTCCACTCGTCGCTGCAGTCGCTCCTTTTACTTTCATCCTCTGTAACCGATCAACCAACCAAAGGACAAAATGATTTGTTATACTACAAAAAAAAAAAAATGAATAAAATTACAAAATTAAGCATTCTGATTTGATCTCGACCTTTTCGTCGGTGTAAATCCGGAAGTGAAGCTTGTGATTGTGGTGGTTGGTGAAGACGATGATGCAGAAAGTGGCTGCCGCCACTCCGAACGAGCAGATAGCGCCGATCCCGCTCAATCCCCGCTTCCACACGTTGTCCCCGTCTTTCTCATTCTCAATCGCCATTTCTGCATCAAATTTGCATGGATCTCCCCCGATATTAGGTTCATATTTGTTGGTGGACTTGGGCGAGTCCACCTTCATGTCGACAAATTCAGCCTCCTTCATCTTTTTGAAGAAAACTTGCGATATCTGGTCTTGTTCCGCTCCTCCTCCGGCGCTGAAGGACTCGATATTCACATTCTGAAGCGCTGGCTGATCGCGACCACAGTGAGAATCGGGAAGGAGGCGATTGGCAGCAGTAGTTTCGACAAATTTAGGGGAAAAGGGAGGGGTAGAGGGGCAGATGAAGTAGTTGGTGTGGAAAACAGCGGCAGAGGAGGAGTTGGAGTTGCGTGAATAAATCTGGTTTCCGGCGTGGTCGTCGCTGATCTCGAGAAATCCATCGTCGGAGAGGATCTCCCACTCATCGTCAACTTCCATTTGAGCTAACTCCATCGAACTGTGCAGTAGAATTGAATTATTGAAAAAAGAGAGCGGAGAGCCTTTGATATAGTAGAAGACTACAACTATAACTGCAATCAAGTCTATAACTGCAATCAAGTCAAAAGCGGAGGGGAATTCGATTTTGGTTATAGGGTAATTCGTCTTGTTGCGCAATGACAGATGAATCCGGAATTTGATTTGAAGAAATTGAGATAGTCCATGGCCGCTGCGGGACCCACCCCAATCCCTAACAAACCTCCAGCTGGGCCCGCCCCTCTAGATATTTCTTTCTTTACTTTCTTCCGAAAACTAATTTGTTATTTGCGATAGCTTTTATATTAGAAATTAAATAAAATAAAATAAATAATGGGTTGATCATTTTTTTTAATACTCAATGTTTTATCCGTTTTTGGTCTCGTTTCTCTCGCATTTTACATTTA
>JAPKLX010000017.1:3705444-3835112 GCA_026898415.1 Leonotis leonurus
GGACTCAACAACGCCACGTACTACAGTTTACAAATAAGTCATGAACACTCAACTAAATGCTCAAACAAAAATTTAGTAGTATTTTTTATTTTACTTATCGTACAAGATAAATTCAACTAAATTATACCTATTGGCTATTAACTACTAGTATTAAATTTGGTCGTACAATAGTTGAGTATCACTACAACTTTATCCCCAATGTTGTCGTAAAGTTGGTTTACTGAATTTTATATTCCTACTATTTATAGAAACAAACACCAATCCCAAATATGCTAGGGAAAAGTTATAGACAGAGAAAAGTCGAGATTCTCATTTTGGCCTTTAACAACCCAGCTCACGAATTATTTTCGAAAACGAAAAAAATGGAACATATAGGTTGCTTGTTGGAGTTGGAGAGAGAAATGTATGATAGTGACAAAGATCATATATAGAGCATAGATGCGATTGAATAATAATCCTTCGTTATTGCAAATATTGGTCACATCTTTCATGTTTTTATCACTCATTATAACATATTTGTCTTTAAAAATAGAATCACTCATATTTTATTTTCAATAAATTGGGTTAACAAATAACGGTATAAACTTCATATATTAATGTAATTCGATTTAAAAAAATGTTGACATTTGATAACGAGGGGTTGCAAAGTGGCGGACGTGGTGGGCTTATATGAAAAAGGGGAAGGAAAATGAATGGTATGGACCACTATTACTTCCTTCCACAGTGCCAACTACTGACCTAATTTTTTGGACTCAACCAAACCTTACTATTCCTACTACGTTGCGTACACCACCACCAACCGTGAACCACCTCCTTATATTTTTCTTTCATCTCACTCCTAACCTTTCCAAATTTCTCAACTTTTATACATGCAAGTAGTAAAAAATAATACTCCCTCATTCCCACTAAGTTTGACACAATTACTTTATTTGGAAACTTGACACATTCCTAAAATAGTAAAACGTATCCCTTTAAAAGGTGTGGACTCTACTACCTTTATCACTCTTACACTATTTTATACACTCTCCTTAATAACTGTGTCCAAAAGTTGTGTGTCAAACTTATTAGGACGGAGGGAGTACTAGTAAGCATTCTTTTACACGTGTACATCACCATTTATTCTTTTCTTCTTTTTTTTGGGTTCCCAAAAAGTAAATGAGATTTCATGTTGTCTAATTGTGTCATATCTTCTGTTGCATTAAGACAAGACTGACACGTGACGTGATTATGAGTTAGAATATATAAGAAAAATATATATATTAAATTTTATATCATTAATTATGATATGTCATGATGCAATACAAAATATTGGTGAGACAATAGAAAATCTCAATTGCCCAAAAAAGTGTAACAATGGTCCTTGTACAATAATGTCATGCGAATTGAGCTCGTAATTTAAGAGAACATGGGAAATGGATCTAAGAATTGTTGGGAGGCCCATAACTGCTACTATTGGGCTGGCCCATATTTTTCACTTCTATTATTGGACATATGAGAGAGATCAAGTAGCATTATTCAATTTATTACTGATAGTTGCCTTATGGGGCTGGCCCATATTGTATACTTCCACTATCACCTAAAAATGGAAGTTTATTTTAATTAAAAATAATTCTACCATAAAAATAGTTAAGAACATGATCATGTTTAATGTGTTGACACCTGATGTAGCCATTATGAGGGCATATAGATTATTATAATTGTCATTTTTTTTTACTATCTCATCTATTCGATTAATTTAGATTCATTTGCATGAAAAAAGTCAAATAAATCTAAAATAATTTAGATACATTTAATTAAATAAGCCTGCAACTTATGATAATAAATCACAAATCCAAAATGTGGGCTACCTACAATACAAATGAACGGGCCGGCCAGCTGTACGGGCCCACGTAAAGGTGTGGTCCCACCCTTGAAGACATTCCACAAAAATCCTCTCTCTCTCTCCAAAGTAGACTGTGTTTCTTCATTATTCTTCTCTTCTTCCCGAACAGAGACTCAAGTCTCTCTCTTCTCTCTGCTCATCATCGGAAGGATTATACAGGAGAAGAGAATAATTCAATTGGAATTATGAGAGAGATCATAAGCGTACACATCGGTCAGGCTGGAATCCAAGTCGGTAACTCTTGCTGGGAGCTTTATTGCCTCGAGCACGGCATTCAGCCCGATGGAATGATGCCTAGGTAACATACCTGTTTGCGATTGCTCTCTGTTTCTCCTCGTTTAATATTTCATGCTATTGTGTTGATCTAAGTATCCTGCTGCGATCGATTTTCTGCGAAATTCTTAGATCCTCAAATCTCAGTTATCTGCATCCTTAGATATGATCGGATTTATTGTTTATTTTGTTCCAGATAGTTCGCAATTAACTTCATGAACTTTTGTTTCACGTTTGGTAGATCGTTGTTTTTACTGCTGCATAAGTTAAATAAAGTCTTAAATGACATCATGAATGCAAGTCATGGCAAGTTGACCTTATGTGCGAATAATGGCTAGCAAGTAGCATCACTCGTGATGCTAGCCATTATTTTATCGAATGAATTTTGCTCCTCGTGTTTTCTCTATAATTTTTTGTGATGCAATTGTTTCTCTTAACATGCAGTGACACATCTGTTGGAATGGCCAACGATTCTTTCAACACCTTCTTCAGTGAAACCCGTGGTGGCAAGCACGTGCCTCGTTCTGTTTTTGTCGATCTGGAACCAACTGTTATCGACGAAATTAGGACTGGGACATATAGACAACTCTTTCATCCGGAGCAACTCATTTCTGGAAAGGAGGATGCCGCGAATAACTTTGCCAGAGGACATTACACTGGTAAAAGCTTGTCTACTTATAAATATTGTTATCTAGTGTTGTTTGACCTCAAAGCTGCAGTAATTCGTGTCAATCATGTTTGTAAAATACTATTACTGCAGTTGGTAAAGATATCATCGACCTATGCCTTGATCGAATCCGGAAGCTGGCAGACAACTGCACTGGATTGCAGGGGTTTTTGGTGTTCAATGCTGTTGGTGGTGGCACTGGGTCTGGCCTCGGTTCCCTGCTTCTTGAGCGCCTGTCTGTTGATTACGGCAAAAAGTCGAAACTTGGCTTTACTATATTTCCATCTCCCCAGGTTATCCATCTCGACACATATTATTGTTTTTCAAATATGTTTGTAATTGGAAAATTTTGCATCATTAATCACTGATTCACTCATCATGCAATTTTTTATTTTACCCCTAGCACTTTTATAAGGTTATCATTATTCCTTGATTACTAACTGAACTCCATAGCCTGACCCCAATGTGTAAAAGCGTGGACCTTTTATATTGGATTAATATGATTTTTCATGTTCTTACAGGTTTCTACTGCTGTGGTTGAGCCTTATAACAGTGTCTTGTCCACTCATTCCCTTCTGGAACATACAGATGTCGTGGTGCTTTTGGACAATGAAGCTATATACGATATTTGCAGGAAATCCTTGGACATTGAGAGGCCGTCTTATACAAACTTAAACCGCTTGGTCTCACAAATAATATCATCCTTGACCACTTCCTTGAGATTTGATGGCGCCATTAATGTGGACATCACTGAGTTCCAGACAAACCTCGTGCCTTACCCTCGTATTCATTTCATGCTTTCCTCTTATGCACCAGTTATTTCAGCAGCTAAAGCTTACCATGAGCAGATATCGGTTCCCGAGATCACAAATGCTGTATTTGAACCTTCAAGTATGATGGCAAAGTGTGATCCACGACACGGGAAGTACATGGCATGCTGCTTGATGTACCGTGGTGATGTTGTTCCTAAAGACGTAAATGCAGCTGTTGGTACTATTAAAACTAAGAGGACTATTCAATTTGTGGACTGGTAATATCCTATGTTAAATTGCTAGTTCTCCATTGCCTATCAGAATACGTGTTATCTTCTTGTTCAGAATAAAACATCAGTTTTGGGTAAATTTTCTTAGCTTAGGTTGTTAGTGACATGAGATGCATTAACTCGCAGGTGCCCAACTGGTTTCAAATGTGGCATCAATTACCAGCCACCCACTGTTGTGCCAGGGGGTGATCTTGCACAGGTGAAGCGTGCGGTCTGCATGATTAGCAACAACACAGCAGTGGCGGAAGTTTTTGCTCGAATCAACCACAAATTCGATCTCATGTATTCCAAGCGTGCTTTCGTCCACTGGTACGTTGGTGAAGGTATGGAGGAAGGTGAATTTTCTGAAGCACGTGAGGATCTGGCTGCCCTTGAAAGGGACTATGAGGAAGTGGCTTCCGAGGATGTGGACGAGGGAGATGAAGGAGACGAATATTGAAATGTATCATCAATTCATTCTTCAAATCTTATTTCAGTTCAGCAATTCCATTTGTGTTGTATGCCAACTCTTTCCAATTTCCAGTGATTCTTTTCAGGTTTTCGAGTATGTTATGTGGTCTGCAAACTGTAATACAACCTCCCCATTATATACTACTTTAATAAAGTGATCAACAATATGGGACATTCAGCAAAAACATAAAATTATTTTGACCAAAACATAGTTCGCAATTCAAATTATTTTGACCAAAAAAAAGCTTAATACATTCAAAAACGGCATAGAATCGAAACTTAATAATACTGAAAAATGAGCATTCATATATAATAAAATTAAACAAGTTATCATTTCTCACCAAAAAGAAACATAAAAAATAAATCCAGGGTGTATTCTAGGCAAATGTTTGTCTTTGCATAGCTGCTGACAAAACAAACATCTACTGTCACTAAAATGGAAAAAAGAAAACAGGATAGATGCAGACAGCCCTTTTCCTGAAAACTCCAAAATTCCAATTTCAACGATTAGCCTTGGCAACTCTCTCTATCTCATCCTTCTTTTTTATCGCATAGCTGAGAATAAGAAAATTCAACTATTAGTTTAGTATCAAGTACATTAGTATTGTATTAAAATTCCAGTCCTCTTACCTGTTGGAAGAGCCTTTTGCTGCATTGATAAGTTCATCGGCAAGGCACTCTGCAATGGTCTTGACGTTTCTGAAAGAACTTTCACGAGCACCTGTAGTGAGCAGGTAAATGGCCTGATTGACATGCCGCAGAGGGGAGATATCAACAGCCTGTCTTCTCACAACTCCAGCAGAACCAATACGGGTGGCATCTTCTCTCGGTCCACTGCAAAAAAGGTTTGTGTCAATGGATTAGCTTTAGCCCAACACAATTTAACACAATGGGAGTTAAGGCTCATATCCGAGGACATATATGAGCTTTACAGATTACAGGCACCAAATGCAGTAATTTGTTATGTGTACAAGTAGGAAAATGTAGACCTGTTGATAACTGCATCAACAATGACTTGAATTGGGTTAAGGTCAGTCAACAAATGGATGATCTCCATGGCATGCTTAATAATCCTGACTGCCATGAGCTTCTTTCCATTGTTGCGGCCGTGCATCATGAGAGAGTTGGTAAGCCTCTCAACTATTGGACACTGGGCCTTCCTGAAGCGTTTAGCTTGGAACCTTCCAGCAGTGTGAGGCATGAAAGTTGGATGCTTGGCTGCAGTGGCTGTGATATAATCTTCCACGGAAATATCACTAACCTGTAAGCAACATACAATACCAACCATATATAGGCACGAGCGTAATCAAATAAAAAAAGTGAACTTTAGAGAGGTAGGGAATTAAAAACGACAACAGACAAGTAGTATATTGAAGAAGAGACCACGGAACTCCAATTATATCACATACAAGTACAGAAATGGGTAGCACCAACTAAGTGACGGGGCAAAATTGGGGGAAGAAGACATCTAATACACAATTCCGTTTGACACCGGAACTTTGTCCTAACTATCCCTGCTGTCGAAGATTATCCTAAAAGGATCGACATTTTCATTTTTTTGGTGCAAATCTACAAAAGCCCGCACATACGACTAGAATAATCTAACAGGTGTACGACATTCAAACATATGAAAATGTCCAACCGAGACAAATAAAAACGATCGCATAAACTTAAATAAAAAGACAAGATAACAAAAAGCAAGCAACCAGAGCAGAAAATAACCTGAACTTCATCATAAGACCAGCGATTGAAGAGCATAACACCTGTGTGAGACTTCTCTTCCTCGATCGCAGGAGCAGCTACAGCAACTTCCTCCATATCTTCCCGCTTCACCTGAATCAAACAAAATCCGAATTTATATGCATAGAGAGAACAACAACAAAGAGAAAGGAGTCAGAGTAGAGAGGTAACCTTTAGCGACTGGCCACTGGCGACTGCTGGTTGTTGTAGCGGATGATAGTGAAGACGAGCTGAGTCGAAGTGAAGCCGAAGGAGACGGCGGAAACCCTAATAGAAGCAGCTTTAATAGGATTATGAGTTTGGGCCTCAAACTTAATAAACCCCTCATTATTGGGCTTTCTACAAAAAAAAATGTAATAATATCCTAATTGGTCTGGTCAGTTCTGTCTCGTTCGCAAATGATGTCATACTAAATAAATAAATTAATTAATAAAAATTATTAATTTTCATTTTCGATTATAATTAATTGATTAGGTTATAATTTAATATAAAATAAAAATAATACAGTAAAAATAAAATTTATAATAAATTGTATGTTTATGGACAATACGTTTAGGTTTATTGGACGTATGACGGTATCAAATTATCAATGGATTCTCAAGTGTTTATGAGTGACCTCAAAGTCATAAATTTTTACAATTTTTACCCTACTTATTATACGTGAAAAAAGTAACAAGCCGCTAATAGCGGGACAAAGATTAGGTTAGAAAGTTGGTAACGAAACGAACCAATTACTCTTGAATAAATCTCAACGTACATTTATCAATACGATCTTTGTATACATATCGTATTTGTAGAAAAAATTGCCAGAAAAATACAATAATATTGTAATCAAGTTTCATATTATGCAGGAGATTTTGGTAATATTGTATCAAAATTTACAGATGCTACAAAATTGTGTTGAAAATACAAGAATGAGTGAATGACCAAAGCAGCAGCTGGGAAATTGGTGTTAGATACTCTTAGTTATGACCAAAGCATCATCAGTCAATAGTGGCTACATATTCCATAGCCTTCCTCTTCACGTACTCGATCCGTTGTTCGTCGCCAATGGAATTTTCGTACTCGAGATACTTCTTGAATAAGAACTGCACATTTTCAACCATTAGGGAGAATTTGAGCATATGATGAGAAGGCAACAAGTAGAAGAAAGTGACAATGAAGACGAAGAAGCTTACCTTCATCTTTTTTGGGGCGAGGCTCAAACTTATCGCTCTCTCAAATAGAGCATGAATCAAATCAGAATCACCAAGCCGGATCTCCTGTTAATTTCAACACGATGCAGGTTACAAGGAATTTGTACAAGACGTACTATTAATTCTTGTTGAAGGCAAGTGTATATAGTACTTACTTGATCTAGATAGACGCTCCACAAATCTGTTCTCTTGGGATACTCTCTTAGCATGTTCTCAAACAGGGATCTACCTCTATCCGGAACACCACTTTTAAAATCAACAATGGCCGTCTGGGATATAAATTTTATGTGCTTATGGCGGGGAAGGATCTTCAGAGCTCGTTCTACGATAGACTGAACTCCATCATTTTTTGTTTTTACAAAAAATTGAATCTTTTTCAACCACACCTGAACAGCAATATTGATACATTTCAAATGGGTACAAGAACCAGAATCACACGTTGCAATGAAACATCTTACAATATTCATTAGAGTACCTTGCATGAATGCTTGAACTTTCTAGTCATGGTGTTGAGAAGATCATCAGCCAATTTATGCTGTTCAGTTCTCTCATACATGCCTAGAAGTGCAAGATGCACCTTTTTGGGGTCACAGTACTGCAATGCTCTGTGAAATATTTTCGAAACAGCTTCCTGGCAAAGGAAATTTGTATCAAGACATTAGTAAAATTTCAACTACAAAAAGGTTCAAAATGCAAAAGCAGAATCTTTTACTAATGTAGCAAACCACGAAATGTTTCAACAATTATATTACCTCTGGTGGACTGCCATATTCGTTTTCTAAGTTGAAATAAGCAACCCAGATATTCAGCTTCTCGGATTCTTCTCGGATATTGATTGTTTGCAAAGCCCTAAAACAATGCTTTCGTTCATGAGTCTCACAGAGAGAGCTAAAAGTTATGAGGTGCATTAAAAAGAAGGTTATAGAAAGATGAGATGTCATGCTATGGCCTAGGCATATAATAACAAGGGAATTTGTTCTCATGCAATGGGGCGTTGAGACAAAAATCACAGGATAAGCTAGAGGAGAAAAGAGAACACATGATCGAAAACCCTAAACCTCAATCCTGAGGCAGGGAGACATGTTTTGATAAGTAGTAATCTCAAGTCTCAACCAACCGCAATTTGCTTTAATACTTAAAACCCAAATGGCCTACAACTCCCAATTTACATATTTCCAAATACAAACCGGTTATCCAAGGAGCAAAGGTAATTCTGATGATTAGGCAACACCATCAAGATTCGCAGAACAAATACTCGTTTGTTACCGTTGTCATGAGCATACTATTTTGACCAACCTACTCAGATAAAACTTTTAAGATCCAACAATTGACTCGTAATAATCAGCAAAATTCTACCAAGGACTCAAGTTCATTGACATGACAAGCCAAAATTGCAATACAATGTCTGCTAGATACCTTTCAGCAATAGATCGTGCCTTCTCAATATCTGCCAAAGATAGCATAAATGCCATGTACTTTATCCATATAAAGCTGCTATTTGGAGAACTCCGGACAAGTTTTTCAAATTCATCAGCACTCCTTGGGATATCTTTCTCTAGCAGTCTGTCCTCAGCAACTCTTATTTCTCGTTCCCTTTCTTCTCTAGCTTTCTTTTTTGCTTTCTTACTATTTTTTTCTTCGGGGGCATCTGTAACTTCGACTACATTTTGGCTAACATCACCTTGAACATCTAAGCTCTCAATATCATCCAGTGGCACATCAAGTGGTGGCACAAGAGCCCTAGATTCTGCATCAGCTAGTAGAGGAATATGGCCAACATCAGATCCACCATTCAAGTTCTCTGAGCTGCTCTCTGATAATGTTGGCTCAGGTATTACAGCCAAATCATTCATGCCTTCAGAAAAATCGATGTCATTCCTTGAAGGTGTTGGAAGACCTTCTTTATCTATGATATACGAGCTCTTCATCCCCAAGGAAACTCGATTTCTCTCTTTGTCTACCTACAAGAAAAGTTATGAAAATGTAGAAGTTAGAAACTATCAGGCTACATACGAATGAAGGTTGGTTGACAGTTGCTTTCTTCACACGAACAATGTTTTCAAGGACTATCATCAATTATAAGCACAATATCTTACAATTTAGAAGATCAGAGGAGTAAGAGAACGTTACAAGCACTTACTTGGCTTATTTTCACTTCAACCAAATCCATTCAATACCAAAAAAGTAATGCATTGACCATAAGCAAACAATTAACTATTAGTTTCTTCACAATATATAAATTTAACTAGACTAACCTTCAAAACTTTTGCAGTCACTCTCTCTCCTGCTTTAAACTCAGTAAGTATATCATCTATATGATCATCGGAAAGCTCTGAAACATGGCACAGACCAACCTAAGAAAAAACCATAAAATATTAGTCCAGTTTGAAGAAAAGCTGTCATATATTTTAACTAGTCAGAATAAGGAAACTTGACAATGACAAAGGCAAGCTCATACATGGAATCACTTTAATTTAATGTGAAATCAGCACGCATTTTTGTAGGGCTTATCTATAATTAGATCAGGTCTAGAAGTAAGAAACAACTAGTTAAAGAAATCAAAGGAAATCCGTTTGCTTACAAGATTTGTCTGATCAATGGATATAAACAACCCATAAGACTCAACGCGCTTTACTTTTCCACGTATAATTTCTCCAACCAGAATTTGGTCTAAGTGATTAGAATTGGATTTGAGTGCACTGTTTGCACCTGATGTTCGAAGGGTAATTTCAACACGCTTGGACAATGGCTCCACCGACAGTACCCTACATAAGATGCGTCAGTATCACGTACTGGCATCAATAGAAAGTTCCCTATTAAGCATACTTACTTGCCAATCACAAGTTTTCCAACAGAGAAGTCCTTCTCTGGAGTTTCAACAAAGTCATCTGACAAATTAGAAATGAGGATTCTGGCATCTATCTTCCGTGAAAGCATAACAAAGCATCCTTTTGCAGAAACATTTTTTACATAACCCTGCAGTAGCAAGTATGCGGGTTGGGTTCATGGACGTGTTTTTAACATTAACAATGGATGAAACAATATAATTTGCACTTTATAAACAGAACACATAGATGGACAAATTCATAAATCATAATGGCATTAGCAAAAAAGAAATATTAGTACCTGTACAGCCATATCAGGGTGCAAGTCTGTTATTGAGTCCGCTCTTCTGGTAGCAAAATTCCTGTGAATGATAAACTGGTCTTCAGACACAAGAATATGCAAGCACAAAAATCCAAAATAACATAAATACAAAAGGAAAAATATATTAAGTTTGAGACACAAGAATGTATTAAGTTCTGAGTAGAATGTGTAAAAATTGCAATATGAGAGGATTTAAAAGTTGTATGATTTAGTAGCAAGCATGAAAACATAGCACTTCAAACACAGTAATGCTAATCCTAAATTGACTAAGGAGGAGGTCTTACGTGCCACCATGTTGTGTTGATCGAAGGGATAAGTCGATATGGACATTTCCGTCCATAGTGCTGTTAATTCCTAAAACTCTACATTTCACAAATTGTCCTTCATGATAACCAGAAAGTGGGTTTGAGACCCATGCGTCTGTTAATTCGGTAAAATGAACCTTGCCATAGTGACGCTTATCAATTTGGACCAGCAGTCCACCAACACCAGGAAGAATTTTAGAAATCCTGCCACCTACAACACTTCCTTCAACTAGATGGCATAATGGATGATGATCAGAATCAGTTCCCTGGAGTTCCACAGAACGAGCAGGCAGCGCATGCAAAATTACACGAAGTAACTTCTTCTCCTTATTCACATAAATTACAAATCCTGAAATAGCTTTACCCACGTGAAATCTCTGCTGGAAATTCGCAAGTTCAGAAGGCTCACATGAAGAGTCAAGAACATACAACTGAGCCATAATATCTCGAGAAACAGACAGCCAGGCCCACTCAGAATCGATCTTATACACATAACCAGATACACATTGTCCATAAGAATAGTTGACATCTTCCAAAGATAACGGTCTACTTATTTCAGTATATCCTGTATAAGAATGCAATTTAAACAAATCAATGCAAGAACCTACACATTTTCCACTGACAGAAAAAATGATAGACTTGGACTAAGTGATGGTGTGTAATAAAACAGCAAATTTTGGAGAATGATAATCCGCTTGCAACTATATCAAAGTATTTAAATGTTTTCTGCAATTAAATTTTAAAAAATGTATTATATTTTTATGCATCTGAAAACTAACATCTGATCTGAGTAAATGGATGAGAACAGTCTGCATAGGAACAGCTAGACTTAGAACCTAAACGTATATCACTATCAGAAAAGGTGATAAACTAGAACTAAATGATGGTGTAGGAAGGCTGAATTTAAAATATGCAATATTTTTTATGCATCTCAAAACTAACATTCATCTGAGTAAATAGAGGAGGCCAGTCTGCATATGAAAAGTTAGTCATAAGGATCAAAATTTAAAGGTGCTCCCATAAATAAGAAGAAAGACTAAGCCTTGCAGGCTTTAATAGAAAAAAATTTCTCTTAAGAAACACATTCCGGTACAACGTCAGCGTTACATCAGCTGAATAACTTTGCTAATCCTTACCTTTAAGCAATGATGGCTTGATGGATAGTTCCCATCCCTGAAATCCTCTACTACCTTCTGTCTTGATACCCTTTGAAATAATCCTTGCTGTCAGTGTCTGCCCAATCTTATAGTTACTAAATGGACTTTCAGCAGAATTGTCATCAGTTGCCTGCCAAAATTTCATAGAAATATCTTGATTACATACATTCCAAAGGAAAATGACACCTAAACAGTGTATATCCTATTTTTACAATAAGAATATAAAGGATTTCATACCTCAGTTATATATATTCTTCCAGTTAATACAGAACCAAATTTTACTCGAAGTTCAAGTGGCTTTGTTTCAGTAATCTGAAAACCAAAGATGGCACTCAAGTTAGTTGAAGAACTGAGTACTCGCAAGTAAATCTGCATCTCCATGGTTCGCACTCAGGAAAATGAAATGCTACCAACCTCTGCCTGAACAAGAGATCCAACATCATAGCTAGACTTGTTCTTTGCGCGCTTAAAACTTGATGTCTTCATGCCATCACTTAATGACTTGAGAAGCAGTAGCAGTCTCCCACCAGTTGTCGGACCTGGAAGAGCCATTACAGTGGCAGAGACACTGCACCCAAATATAACAAGCAATATGGCAGGTCAAAATTGTGTTAAGAGAATTCAGACCATCAGAGCAGGGCCTTCAGTTAAATAAACTGGATCCGGAGGATCATGAATTCCACCCTTCTAAGGGCTCAAGTGATTTAGCATAATCCCCTGCCGGGGGATCCAAGATATCAAAGGTTTCAACATTAAGACCTCATTTAGTTTCAATGAACATACTGAATATATAGAATTAATCTCACAGACTTAATCATTGTATAAAGATATGAATTAAAAACCAGGATATTTTCATTTTGTACTTTAAAGAATTTATCTCACTAGATACATTGTGTACACTTTAATGCATTAAAAACAATGGGATATCTAGGTTATGTAGCATTTTGAATTCACTTGATTTGGTAACGGAGGTATGACAAAAGTTAGGGTGCAAAGTGAGCAACATGAGTTGAATAAAAACTAACAGAACTACCCTCAAACATGAAAAATCAGCAACTCAAATATCAGGCAAAAATAAGAAACCAACACGTACTACAAACAAGATGAGTAGTGAAGGTCAACTCTTATTTGAAGTGAGAGATTTCCTATCAAAACGATGAAATGAAAGACGCACCTTCTTAGCCTGATTTCACTTAAAATATTCATTACCAAGCAAGAAGAAACATATGACATGCCAACAACACTTGGTTATTACCTCTGTCCGTGGGAAAAATGTTTAGGTGACAATCTCTGGGTGTTATAATCTGTAAGCGATGCATAGCCTATACTGTAATTATATGCTGGAAGAGAAAGAACCTGTTAAGAGAAAGAATGGACTAGTTTAGTATTCCTGTATACACATTAAGCAAATTAAATACACAATAAAAGGTAACATATTGCTTACCAAGTAATTTTCCTTTACAATCTCAACAACTGCAGTAACCACTTGATTATCCTCCAATTCCTTATGGGCTTCTCTTTTGCGCTTCTACAAACAACGGTATACAAATTATGTGCATGGAACAGGATGGACAAGAGTGCTGGCTTCATAACTCATAAGCCACAGAAACAGTTATCCTTTTATTATAATGGACTATTAATGAAACTAGGCAAAAACTATGGAACCGTCTCAAATACACTAATCCCCGAAGAATAATACCTTTTTAAGAGATTTTGAAGTAGAACTATCTTCAATTCTTCTATTTATGAACTCCGGCTTTAATGATAGATCTACAAGGCGTTCAATCTTGGAAACATCAAGAACTGCAGCTCGGATAATAGAGTTCTTTTCCATGGTGGTTTCAGCCACTGTAAAGAAAAACATATCATCAATATCATTTTTCTACCGTATTTAAACAAAATACAATTTTAGGTCATCGACTTACAGTGATGATGTGAGATAAAGCCATACACATCACTGTATTCATGAAAGCTGATAACAACACCAAAATCCTTAATTTCATGCACTCTTCCTTCAAGAACACTACATATACCAAATCCATCAGTCCATCTCAACTGAGCGCCCTCAGAGTCCAATACCTGTAGCTCTGAAATCTGACAAACCAGTATTCTAACATAAAGATGTGCAGAAAGTAGCAATACAGCCAAAAAAAGAAAGCCAATAGGTCAAAATGGCAACCAGATAAATGGCTAATATCAGATATTACCTTATCTTCCAACAAAAAGTATTCTTCAATAAAAGATGCATCAGTTGAACAACACATTGATTGCTTCAATGACAGTGTTATTCTACCCGTATCACTGGAAACCTGGAAAGGGATTAGGAAAAGAATTAGAAGACAATCCTGATTTTTCCGTGTACAAACAAAGTCATGATGAAGGGCCTACATCCAGTATATTGCTTCGTACAGACTGCCCAACATAGAAGAATTCAGAAAGATCTGATCTCCTGTCATCAGTAGCCTGAAAAACATCCCAGAAGCACAACATAATATGAAGAATCAAACTGAGCAGTTACAGACAAACACTTGCAAAGAAAATGATTCCTCTTCGGATTTATACCTTACTTTTGGGAGCAAATCCAGTTAGCCGTCCGATAAAGCGAACGAAACAGCCAGTGTCAATGATATTGCATATATAACCCTGGCACACAAATGAACATGAACCAAGGAGAAAACGAAAGGCTTCTCAAGTCAAGCATCTACTTGTTGGCATGGAAAGCAATTATCTTGAATAGGGCCAGAATGTAACACAAAATAAAGCCACATTTTTCTTACTTGAACCACAGAGTGACAGCTGACTTGGCTAATATCAACAGGAAGGTGCTCAATCGAGTTAACCAGTGAGTACTTTGCAGTGAGTATCAGATTGTTTCCTTCGACATCTGCAACAATATATTACTGATTATAAAAATTTAATAAAATAAGGTACATAAAATGAAGTGAACAAAGAATGAGACTGAGATTACCAAGAACCAATAGTTTATCAAAGTTGTATCCTGGCTTCACAACAGACATCAATGACCTGGCAAGACCTATTACATTGGAAAAAATATTAAAGAGATGCACAGATTTAGAGGGATCAAGCAGAACATAACAGTTAATTTAAAAGGTAATCATGAACGAAAACTTTACACTACCTTGGTGATCTGATAAATGTTCAAGAGAAATGGTGCCTTTCATGTGACTTGAGTCATGGACAGACACCACTATTGTTTGAGGTGCTACACTTTCGACAATTCCAGTGACGAGACTGCCCGGTTTGATTAGTTCATCCTCCGATCCCCTACCAAAATTTAATTCTCCAGATAAATTCATCCATCACAACCATGTAAGAATCAAAGGACTATCCAGCAAAATACAGAATTAATATATTTAGGAGAAAAGTGATTAAGACACAGATCTTTTCATATATTTATATTAGAACATACTTGCCATGCAGCAAAATTTGACAACAAACCTTGTAGGTGTGATGTTGAAACTGAGATTTATTCGACGCGAAGCAGGAATACATTTGACAACTCTACACTTGACAACTTGCTCAACATGATACATGGATTGTATGTCACTGCCTGGACCCAAACCAAGTTCAGATCTGTAATAAAGAGAAGCTCAAACTTCAGCTAAATTGAAATAATTAAACAATACAGTTATCAATATTACATTACTATTTCAAAAACTTGAAGTATCAATAAGGGGAAGCGATACTCGAGAAAATAAATATATTGAACTGACATTGCATAAAAGCTATGTGGCTCACCTGGGGGCAAATCCTTGAACCCCATTGTAGAACCGAACGAAGCATCCATGCTTCTCGATTTTTGTAATCCACCCATGAGTGACTAACCCGTCAGTCGAGTCAGCATAAAAGCTAAGAATCTCAAGCTTTGATTTGACCTAGATAATCCCAGTCGAATACATTTGAAAAGTGAGATAGTAAGGAATAAGAAAGTGCACAAGATTTGCCGGCAAAAACTAGCCCATTGGCCCTATTCAGATTTCAGACAGAATAACTTTGTTCAATAATGGTGAAGAGTAAAAATGCATAAAACCTGAAGACCTCTACAATATGCCCGGCGCATGAAATTATAATTAATCATTCCCATACAGATCTAACATTGAAAATAAGATTCAATTATTATTTCCCAAATCAGATCAGTTTAGCCACAGTTTGATGCTAAACTTTAGGAGTATCATTATGGCACCCAAACCCAATTCTTAGAAAGAAAATATTGACATAACTTCAGTACTTTACAAAAAGGTTAAAGTCATAAGAAGTGGCATTGTCTCAGACCACACCATAGATTTAAAAGAAAATAGTAACAAAAAAAAGAATAGAAGCTAGGAGAAACCGTACAAGAGTTTTCTTGTGTGTAACAGTGATTCTTTTAGACTTGCAACCGAGAACACGAAAAACGAACTCAACTCCAACCTGCAAATTGAATAAATGTAAAATAATTAAAATTACAAAAAAAATAATCTGGATGACCACTACTCCACACAAATGCAACAATAGCTCTTGGACTTAGGACATATCTAACAACCTCGAACTTTTTCCTAGGCTTTGTAATCTCAAACTCTGACATATGGCGGAGAGGACAGAGGGCTTTCACGCCACTAGCAAGTTGAACAATAGCACCAAAACTGTCAACTGCAATAACTTTAGCTTTTACAATCATTCCCGGCTTCACATCAGAGTGAGTGAAAACAGGACCTTCAAATGCACTAGTCTGTTTAAAAGAAATATGAGATAGACAAATGTCAGGCACTTCGAAAGAAATCCACTTTTGGAAAAGAACAAGATAATAATGTTGCAATTTCTGAAAATGAAATAAACATCAAAATAGATATGAGCTTTAATGAATAGAGGACGATTCTTGAAAGATGGAACCAAACAACCTTTAGAGTACCAGTTGCAAGCCCTTCCAAGTGCCTATATCCGAGTATCCTGACACGGACAGAACTTCCTTCTTTAAAGCTCTTGTCTAATTTAACTTCCTTATCTGTTATGTCATTTACCTGAATTATCATTGATCAGTCATAATGGGTCAACTTAAGAAAATAATGTAAACACATAAAGAAGTGGAATTAATGAGCTTACATTGACATAAGTAGGGGTTGGAACTGGTATGCTAGGAACTTCAAGAAGAAGACCCGAGCCTTTGTCAACTCTGACTACTTTACATTGTTCAAAAATATCGCCAATCTTAACAAGCTGCTTAAAAAATATTTTCAGAGACGGAATGAATTGTTAAAACACTTTTCTGAGCTATCCTCGTCATGGAACAAATGTTATAAGAGGGCTAGGCAAGAAACTTGGTTAAACATACATCAACAAGCTAGAAAAGAAGTCTAAAACGCAGCAACACTGGCAGCACAAAACAAACTTACAGATGATGGAGCCTTATTATCAACAAGCTGAGGATTCAATGTCAAACCAACAGCTCTAGTTGATGGATCAATAAACAAGATGCGAGCATTGAGCTACAAATTTACAGGAGACTGACATTATGATGTGGACATACATAATTCCAAAAGAGAAATTAAACAATTCTTTAATCAGTCTGATGGTATTAGTATTGGAAATGGCATAGGTTAATTGGAACTAACTAAGCAATCATATTAAAAGAAAATCACGATTCAATATAACAAAAAACAGCATTACCTTAGTATTTTTAGGATAATTATTCTTCCATTTTGAAGAAGGAAAAGTTTTGTCTAGATTAAATAAATCAACCTGCATATGAGCAACGCCAAATCATATGAAAAACATAAAGGTGTATGCTAATGTGTTCATAAAATCAAAGAGACTAACATACAGTTCCAGTAAAGTATGTAAGAAAGGATAGCAAGATCCCATTTTCGAGTGTAGAATGCACACGAGCATTAACCATCATTCCCGGAACAAGAAGATCAATTGAAATACCCTTAAGCTCTTTGGTCTGCACGTATCTTTGTTGATTAGTAAAAGGAAAAAAACTCTAAAAAAATAAAAGAATGTTAGGGTGATAGAAAGGAACATACCACGTATTTTGATACCATGTCCAGATCAGGATTCATATGGACTACCTTCCGAGATCTATCTACACTTTTAATAATCCCTTGTAAAAGTTGGCCTACGCCTACATCAGTGTTTCTTCTCTCTACGACATAAATAGACATGGGCAATGAGCATCTCGTAATAAATCTACAGAATAACTTATAGAATGCAAAGATATTCTATAATTAGTTGGAACCATCTTGGTGCACAAAACTATGATCAAGGTGACCCATACCTGCTGCAGTAAATGAAAAAATTTACTTCCAAATTATAATATATTAGACAAACTAAGAAGCTGTGAGTCTGTGACTGATCACGTATTTCGAGACAAACAGTTCATCATGATGATATGAAGCTAACCATGTCTTAAGTGTTTAGTAAAAATGTTAAAAGCATGATAGACTATCAGATTACCAGATTGGTTTTGTTTTGGCATGAATCCAGAAAAAGAAGGCAATCCAAAGTGAAGCATAAAACCATGATCCTCAATGCTCTTCACATATGCACTTAGCACCTGCACATAAAATCATGTAGAAGTTTGTTAAATTTAAGCCCGTGGCATAATCTATATAACCAATATACCAATATATCCAATTATCAAAAGAGAAAAGCAAAAAAGCCTTGTTAATAAATATAAAAACAAACTTCACATTTCAAGAATTATCACAAAACAGGAAACTCCAGCACAAATACCAAAACAACAAAGTTCAGAATCCATTTTTTATTACATGAATTAACTATGAGACCGGGTTAGTGACTGTAGAGGAAGTTCCATAGTATGAAATTAGGGTAGATTCGACCAAAAGAGTATACAAAAAACAACTAAATGAAAAGTTTTCAAACTTAAGTAATAATTTTATGGATTACCATTCCTTCTTGAATAGCATCCAGAGTCAAGCTTTTGTGCATCAAAGATAGACGCAGAGATAGCCAGATCTTTCTCTTCGCTAGTTCTTTCCTTTCATCATCCACTTGCACAACAACACATGATACAATCTGCCCTTTATGGTAAATCTGAGAGAGGGAGATATTCTCCGTATCCTTTCCATGAGGAGAAAAGAGAAAAATAAAATTAATCAACAAAATTCATAATTTCATTAGCTGATATATCTCCCAGGGTATAAGATAGAAATTGAAACAAGTCATAAAAGATATTCAGTGAAAAGAAATAATACCACTTTGTTTCCGTCACTCGACATGGGGTCAAATGCATCACAAGCACGAACTAGTCCCCTCAAGCCACCAGGAAGACTAAGTACAATATCTTTCTCATTAACTTCCGCAATCACGCCCCATAGCTTCATTCCCAAGGAAACATTCTGAAATACATAACAAATTCAAAAGGCATTTCCATAATACAGTAAGTATTCTACAAGGAATTTCTATATTCTTTTAGCACCGGAGGACAATCCACCATAACACACAATTGACAATTCACATCATTCAACCAAAATATGGAACTTCTATGATCAAGCTGACCTTATCAGATCCCATGATTGTTCTGGAAAGGATAAGTATATCATGCAACTAAAACAGAGAAACTGTGAATTATAATATACATAAGTACATTATAGAGACAAAAATAGAAGCAAAATTCCACCATAGGGAGAAGTAACCAGCTGAATAAGTTAGAACTTATTGTTAGACACCAGAAATCCATGAACTGGAAAAAGAACAACCAAGTGTAACAGATGAAAGTCAACCAAGAATACTTATGTGTTCGATGATTAATGGATTGGAGTGACACAATAATATATGATCAAATAAGCTGAAGATTTCATGCTAGATTTTCATATATGCATGCTCACAATTTGTGTCCTGACTCAGCTATGAAAGACCCGAAAAGAGTATATCCAATTTTCTGGGGCATTTGTAGCATTCCGACAAGACAAAAGTGGTATCCTATTTTACTATTGAAAGCCATCCATGCGGTATTGCTTTTCAATGAACATACTCATACTATACCCTGGGAATAAAACAACAAGAACATACCTTTAAAGTGATTTTATTAGCAAACCTCGGCAATTTCCCTTTAATTCCATCTCCAAATAGCAACCCTGGATCATCATCCTCTGTCAAAGTAGTCTTATTATGCACCCTCTTTTCCTTCTTCCTTTTCTTTAGGACTCTATTGTCTGTCTCAAAGTCCTTGTCCACAGCTTCCCTAGCCTCATTTCTCTCTTCCCTGCTCAAGGAAGTCCCCCCTCCTAAATCACAAAATAGGATGTCAACAAAGACACCAGAATGTCTATAGAATATCTTCTTACACACACCATGATACTCATTCATTCTTCAGCAAAACCACGTGCATACCACAATTTGGTTTGTAAAAACTAATGGCGACTGATGCATTGAGCGCTATTCAATAATTCTAATGACCATGCACGACTGCATTAAAAAGAGAGAAACAAAAAAACCTCTTGGGAAGTCGGGAGCATCATCTTCGAGCTGAAGAGGCAATCTTGAGGAGGAGACGGCGCCGTTGGGGCGGCTTTGAAGTCTTTCCGAGCTGGATTTGAAGTTAAATTTCTTTGCAGGCGGCGCCATCTTCCGAGCAATCCCCCAAATAGAAGAAAAATAAAACTCTTCCTATAAACAGCTTCACCTGAATCACCTCAAAGCAATCCTCGAAATAGTGAGAGCGGCGGAGAAAGGGTTTTTGCAGGGTTTAATGATACCTCCGATTTAATTTCTCCTTACTTGCTTTTCATCTCCACTCTAAAATTTAATTACGTTATTAATAATTACTACCAGTCTACCATAGGACAAAATTACTACTACTATTTATCTATTCATTGTGTTTATTGGGCTTGTCACTGCGAAGGGCCCAATATCTAAAAATGGACCTGGGCCCAATCTGAATAGAAGAACAGGAAATAAGCTGCTCTATTTTATTTGGTGGATGAACTTTACATTTTATTTTATTTTTTAGTAAATTGTTTAAAATTTAAATATTTTCAATAAATTTAATTAATAAAATAATTTAAATTTTTTTTTTGTTTACGTTGCTTTTTAAACAGAAATATAGTTTGCAATAGCTTTCTTCATTCTAAAATCATCTCTGAATTTGTAATCCGCCATTACTATGAGCAAGGTCGATGCCTTCACCTGCATTATCCTCACTCTCCTCCTCTCCCCAACACCCACTTCCCAATTCTCCAGAAATCTCTCGAAGCGTGAGTTGGGCCTCCAGAGAGAGAAGCTCAGCCACCTCCACTTCTACTTCCACGACATCGTCAGCGGGCGCAGTCCCACGGCGGTGCGTGTGGCGGAGGCCGCCGCCACCAACTCCTCCGCCACGGGGTTCGGCCTCTTGGCGATGATCGACGACCCCCTCACGGCGGGCCCCGACAAGAGCTCGAAGATCGTGGGGAGAGCCCAGGGGGTGTACGGCTCCGCCGATCTGAGCGAGGTGAGCCTACTGATGGTGATGAATTTCGCCTTTCTGGAGGGGAAGTTCAACGGCAGCACTCTCAGCGTGCTGGGCCGCAACGCCGTCTTCTCCGCCGTGAGGGAGATGCCGGTCGTCGGCGGCAGCGGCGTTTTCCGGTTCGCTCGAGGCTACGTGCAGGCGAGGACCCACTGGTTCGACCCCAAAACCGGCGATGCTGTTGTGGAGTACAACGTCTATGTTTTCCATTACTAATTATTTAATTTAATTCAATCAGTACATTTTAGTACAATGGTTGGTTCCACATTTATTTTTCACTATTTATGTTTGTTGTAATTGGAGAAATAATTAATGTCTCATCTTCACGTCAATCTCATCATTATAACCATCAAGATTGAAACATCATTCACGTTTCTTACAATCAATTTCATGTTAATGCTTAAGATATCCGGAATTGACAAATAACAACCACACGATTGACACAAATATTAAAACTTGAATGAAATAGTACACGTCAGACATATTTGAATTGGGTAGAGGTTTGATTGTCGTGGATCTTGTCTGGTTATAAAAAGTTCACATGACCGTAAACAAGCTAAGCCGAATAGTACTCGACTCGTTAACAAATAAATTCAAATATGTTCATGAGTAGTTCGGTCCGGGCTTCATGTGGACTCACCATTTACTATCGAATTGAACTCCAAACAATAATTTTTTCTCCAATATTCAAGTCTCTAACAACTCTGTGAAATCAACTTGCTTTTGAAGGGGTTTTCATTCGACCAATCAGGCTGGCTCAACAAGAGAAGATGCCCTTTTTCCGGTACAAGCATTATTATGAAGACGGTGGAGAATCAATGGATCCATGCCTATTTGATGGTCGGTGTGGCGATATGCTTTGCTTATACGATTGCCTTCCCAGTCAAAGTATGCTGCGATTGACACGACATATTATGTTTTGACAAGCTTCAGACTAGTTCTGAATTGTACTGGTCATTGCGCGAAATATCCTCTAAGTCAGTCAGTCAATGGATGAACCGGGGCGCTAGGTATTTCCTTTCTTATGTATTTTTGATCAAACCAAATTAATAATAACGAAACAAGATAGAATAAAACGAGCAGGCAAATGAATCCATGAGGTAAAAGACATGCTTGACCATACTAGAAGTTAATTATTCATTTGATTCGATTCCATCATAAAAACTGCAATACTACACATATTTTTGTTATTTTGCAACGTAACCCCACAATAGGGAATAAATTAAATTATCATTTACTATAGTTGGACGATCTTGTTTTTTCTTTTTGGAATTTATTATAATTATTAAAAAAAAAATAATCATGCACGTAACACACCCCAAATGCATACTACTCCATGTATGCTATTATTAGTCCAAAAAATTAATAAAACACTCATAGTTTAGTCAAACGAGACCAAATTAGGACAAAAGAAATACTCCCTCCGTCCACCAAAATAATTTACGTTTTGCCATTTTAGATGTCCACGAAAATGGTTTACATTTGAAATTTTCCTTTTATAGTAAGTGGACCCACCACATCCACTACACACAACTCAATTTAAAACAATACTTTAAGTGGGACCCAAACTCCACTAATTACTCACAACCAATTTAAAACTATATATGAAGTGGGACCCTAACTCCACTCACTACATATCTCCATTAAATCAAAACACAATATTAAAACTCGTGGCGGGTCAAACCGTAAACTATTTTCATGGACGGAGGGAGTATTATTTATTACTATTATTTTAAATAGAAGGTATAAGGAAAGATTTGGTATTTATTTTTGCAATTAGGTTTTCTAGTTAAAACGGTTAATGGGCTTTATCACGAAGAATAAGATATCGAAGCCCAAGCCCAAGCTCAGAGTGAAATGTTACTACCATCTTCTGCCGATAAACCAGCAAGGCTTCCACTGCAATGGCGCAGTATCTATGAATAGATGAGGGAAGAAGGGAGATCAGATTTCACTGGAGGAAGATAAATTAACAAAGATTGATGGGGACGCGTGAAGTGTACGAAGAGAAGCTTCGAAGAGGTAATCTCCACCACGATCCCACCATCAAACCAGGCCTCGGCACCCCCCGCTGCCCCCGCTGCCTCTCTCTCTTAGACCCTCTTAAGGTACTCTCTATCTATCGGTACATATAGGTACATAGACATGGTGCTGCCGATCAGCTGTTTGATAACATGTTTCCTAAACTATTTGTGGTGCAGGAAAAGTCGGAGTGGCAGATCACCCCTGTCCTGCACGACGCCACTACCGTGGTATGTGGATGCCTGCGCGATCCTTAGCGTTTTGCTCCCTTTTAATGGGAAGGGCTGTCGCGTTGTTTGAATGACTTCTTTCTGTACCACTTTGATTTCGAATGTAGCGATTTATTATTATTTTTGTTTCGAGAGGGTAATTACGCTTTCAGTTTTTCTTTCTGGAGATTGGATTACTTAATAGATGAAAATTAACAGTAGTTGGGTACTGGTGGAGTCAAATTTGTTTAATATATAAGGAGAAATGAGAATGGTAGTATGGCTGGGGCGTGTTTAGCTCATCAAATCTGCTAGTTTTTTTCGTTGAATCAATCAGTTCCTGATTCAGTAACTTCTTGTCCAAGCATCCATGGTCTGCTCGGTTCAATAATCTCTCCTGCAAAAGATGTCATGTGCAGGTTTCTAGTTGTGATCTCATGTAGATAGGTGTTGCAGCGATACAAGGAAGCTGGGTTTCTTTTAAAACTCGTTATATGCATACTTGTTCTGATTGCATGCACACACTCTGTTGCTATTTCCGTTTAACAGTATGAATAAAGACAAGTTTGTGATTTTATTTTACTTGTGTGTATGGGTTCTTTACACTTTCTGCACACATCACCTGGGAGAGATTGTCCTTTCGAGCAACATATGCATAGCATAGATCTTTACATCTCCTTAATACAATTCTGTAAGGAATAAATATTGATTTATGATTTTTGATAGCAGTTAAAAATTATGTATATGTATACACAGAGTTAGCATTCACAAACACCTGCATACATATATAATTTTGCTGAGCTTGGATTCTCTAATGAGAACAGCTGTCTAAGACACATGATCATCATGACTGTTTTTGTCTGAATAGGTTGGTTCTGGGATTGGTGGTATGCTAAGTGCAGTTCATGGTTTTAACACAGGTACAACAATTTGTGCCATCTGCTGACTCATTCAAGAGTTTTTTTGTGTGGCTATTGTCTGTCTCATATTCTCATTAATCACTGACAATTTATGTACTAGGAATTCCTTATTTCCAGAACTGTATGAAGGGGCCTAAGTGGCTCCCTTTCGTTATTGGGGTATGCCTTCTTTTTCAGTACCCATGTAATCTACTAAGCATGATTTGCTGTTATAAGCAGCTAATTCTGTTTCTGCCTCTGACATTATGTGTGTGATTCTTAATCTTCTTGTCCTTGCGTTGGCAGCTTCCTCCTCTTCTGATGTATTCAGCAGCTAGTGCTGCTTTTGGAGGTATGCAGCATTTATATTCAGATGATTACATCTCATATGATGTGTTTTCTACGTATAATTTCTTATCTGCTTTATAGCTCACTCCTCTAGTTTAGTAGTAGTAAGTATTAACTGTAGGGTGCGTGCATCTGTTTTTCCCTCTAGTGTACTTTCCAAATTCAAAATACACATCTAATAAAAAGGGTGAAAATCAGTGTCTTCTACTATAAATGTTACAAGTGGCTTATAAGATACTTAAAATATTTATAGTACATAAGATTAATCATGTATAATTAGATTTTGTAGCACAAGGTTTTTTAAAATCTTGGAAGGAAAGTGGAACGCTCACACCCCAGGAATCTATGGTTAATATGCCCCGTTCTGTGTAGCATACACCTAAAGAAAACTTAATGTAGCTTGAGTGTGTTCCTTTTTGGCGCCATGACCGGAACTTACCCTGTTGCATGCTTCTGCGTCTTTATCTGAAAGCTTGAAGATCATCTTTATTTGAAACTGATGTTGCCTTCACTTACAGGCTACACACTTCCTAAGTTCAGTCAACTCATTGTGACATCATATTATGCTTCTTCGAGTGCATCCCACTATGGCATTTCATTGCTCACGAGACATATTGAAGACAATCACATCTCTAGAATCCGACAGAAGCAGCTTCCATGATCGGCTGGAGGCATAGTTTTGTATAAACTGTACTTGCTGTTACTTGTAACTGGGGCTATCATGTAAATTCATAATCTAATTTATTTCTCTATCTGTTTTGATTTGATCGATTGCTTATTTGTTTGATCTGGCACTTCTAGGCGATATATATATGATGATAAATTGTTCCATGTTGGTTTGTAATTTAAATTTAATGTAATCCAATTTTTTAAAAATTGTTACCATGTTGGTCTGAGGATAAATTAACTAATTAAATGCTGTAATAAATTGCTTTCTGATATTCTTAGAGCTTTATGCTTGATCTCTTTAATGCACTGTCATTTATGCAGGGTGTGGTCACTGTGGTGGTAATTTGACTCGTATTAGCATAGGGACCAGCCATTCTCCTTTAAGTTTTTCTATTTGCAATTTAATGCCATTTACTGTTGTTTCAGTGATGCAATCAAATTGTTTTGCAATTCAATTTCGTATTCTGTCTTGGCACCTGCCAACACAATGAATGCTCCATCCATTTAAAGACAAATTTATGTATTTTGCTATTGTCTGGCATGATAATGCAGTCAGGTATAATGGAAATATTTTACCTATTTGTTGCAGCGAATGTTAGTGGTAGCAGACTTAGATATATCACAAAGCTTGTTCATTAAGTAGGTTGAATCTACCCTGATTGGTGAAAAGCCTGCTGATTGTTTATTATTTGTTGGTTAGTTGTTTAGATATCACTGGGCCAGTGTTTAATTTCCCAATTACCTCTGCAATTACAACTTTCTGGAGTACTGCTTTTACAGGTTTGTAGATTGTATGTATATTTTTAAGTTGTCATACTTTGTAACTTGAGCTATATATTCATTGCTGCTATGGTATCAAGTGTAGCTGTGTAGGGGAGTTTGCTGCAGTGATAAAATCTATTTGTTTGTATTGATAAACTATTGACATGTTTTCCTTAGAATTGCACTTAGCAAAACACATTCTTGTACTGCTTAGGTAAACATATATGCAGGTACAGGTGCAGCTTATTATATATGCTTAAACTATCGTGCATCATTTGCATTTCTTGCTTGTTCATGCTAAATAAATGCACATCTAAACACTTCCATATCTTGAGTGCTTATTATACATGTATCATCATATCGTTCGATATTTTTCATATTGTGCAGGTGCAGGTGATGCCACACTAGAACACTGTTGTTCAACTGAGTTGTTTCTGAAGGTCGTATGTGGAATCACCAATCATGTAAGTAGAGTTTTAGTGTGTTGGTTGAAGTCGAAGATGAGTGGACGTGTACCTCACATCGTCGTGATCCATTGGGGGAGGGTAGCAATATATAGCATGTAAAGACAAGAGTAGTGTTAAAGGTGTCAACCTCATTTACATGGTTGTGGTCCAATGCAAATAATGCTGCTTAAATCTCAGTGGTCTGTGTTAGAGGTGTTGTGGTCCTTAGTTCCATAATGCATTCTACTCTTATTTTCTCCTCTTCATATGTCTTTGTTGTGGCCTTTATTTTGTCAACTTTTATCTGTACTTGTGTTTCTGTAGGTTTTCTGCCCTAACCAGACTCTATTAATTCGTGGGGCTTCAGATACTTGAACCTCTCTCTCTCTCCCTCTCATTATGCACTGTGTTCATGTTCTGGTATTTTCTCAGTGAAGTACCATAATTGTAATAAAATGTGGTATTTAATTTGAAACTAAACAATACAAGCCCTAATGTAGTTAAATAGAAAATTGTGGTATTAAACAATCATTATTGATTTGTGAACTAAGAACGCAAACATTATTTTCTCCAAATATGGAAATGGTTTCAGAAATGAAAAAGTTGAATTGGGAATTCTAAAAAAAAAAAAACACAAACTGCAGTACTGATTCATTTACAGAGTAGCCTACCCTACCCTACCATAATTTTTTCTAAACAAAAATCAAGAAATGCAGTAGCTGCTATTACTCAAGAAATAGCAGTTTTATACTCCATTAATAGACAACTCTCTTCTATTAATTTTCAACAAAAAAAAAAGAGCTAAAGATGCAAATCAAGACTCACATTATCTTGCATTCTAGCGTTGGATTCGTATCCAAATCGAAACTGATTAGAACCAGAAATGTTACTCACCGACGACCCCAAAGGCATCATCATCATCTCATCCACCGACGGCGGCGTAGGGCGTCCTGCAAACGCCGCCGCCGGCACTCGCCAGAAGGTTAAAGGGCTGCCGTTGATCGGTTGCGGCTGAGCAGTAACCGCCCCATAGCCACCGCCGGCGATCCAAGAGTGGTAACCCGGCGGTAACTGCGGAGCTGAACCGAGGCGGGTGTAGTTCATAAGGCCGTAGAGGTGGTGAGGATCGCCGCCATGCAGCATTAGAGAGTGCAAGTGGGCTCTCTTGGCCTGCTGCCGCTCCCTTTTGTGGGCATTTTGATGGCCGCCGAGGGCTTGGGAAGTAGGGAAGTTTCTACAGCAGTAGTGGCACTCGAACTTCCTGCTGCCGTCGCTGCCGCCATCTTTTTTCGTATCTACTTCTCGAATCTCGTCGTTGGGGTGGGATCGATCGTGGGTGATTGAGGGTTTTCGGGTGCGGAATTCTTGGCCGAATAGCCTTATTCCGCACGCGCCCTTGTCTCTGGCGAGAGGGGGCGCGGAGCGGATGAAGGGCAGCTGAGAGAAGGATTCGACGCTCATCAAGTCTCGAGTCTCTCTACTATCCATGCTGAGTAGAAATTGTCTCTTTGGGAGAGAAACCGGAGAGGAGGAGGAGGAGGAGGAAGTAGTGGAGGAGAAGGAGGTTTGATGTAGTATTATTATATGGGAGTGTTGTGAGAAAATATGATGCAATCTGCAGAGTCACCCTATAAATTCATCTCTTGGAGTTGGAGAGCTGAGCCTTCTATATATTCTCATATCAATCTACTTATATGCATCAACCCTTTGATTAATATATAATGTACGTAGCTTATATATCAAGAGTCGAG
Organism: Leonotis leonurus; assembly: GCA_026898415.1. NCBI lineage: Eukaryota > Viridiplantae > Streptophyta > Magnoliopsida > Lamiales > Lamiaceae > Leonotis > Leonotis leonurus. The sequence continues at coordinate 3,733,879 of JAPKLX010000017.1, forward strand.
AGGACATATAGAATTAACAAAAAGTCTTTCTGAGTTGAATATCACTTTAATCCAAAGCTTATATGACGTCACCACAAGTTTTCTTTCATATTTATATTAATATTTCATATACTTAATCCAGAGCTTATGTCACCACAAGTCTTCTTTTATATTTATATTAATATTTTATACTTTGTAATTATTAAAGAGAGTGTATAAAGTAGTTAAGAGTGATAAAAATGATATGATCCACAGACTCCACACCTTTTTGAAGAAATAACTTTTACTATTTTAAGAATGTGTCAAACTTAATGGGATGTCCCAATAAGGAAAATGTGTCAAGCTTAGTGAGACGGAAGAATATATATTTGTATTTGATGAGAAATTATATTTTTAGCTCATGAAAAACTCGATAATATTATTTTGAAACTGTTCAAACTCGGTGTGAATTCTAGTTTGAGCTCATATAAAATTTTTGTTTTAAAAAATTATTTATTTTAATTTGAGACTCGACTGAAAGCTCGTAAACTACGGCATCGAACATATTCTCGAACTCAACGAACCACCAATGGAAATAGGTCAAAATGAGTGAGATTTGTTTGTTTCCATTGAGAAAAGCATATCATAATTATCAAATTTGAGAGAGAAACATATCTACTCTTCATCATATCATTAAGCATACAGTTAAAAACACTAATCCCAGGCACTGGGCTGTCCTCCGCCGTAACCACCACCTCCACCTCCGCCTCCATAATAGTCACCACCACTGCTCCTATTGTAAGACGAATCTCTTCTAAAATCACGGCTTCCAAAGCGCCCGCCTCCACGCCTACCTTTACTTCCATATGAAGCTCGGCCTGCAAACCGAGTCAACCATTCAGGTACCTCCTGATTCGCTTCTTTCATCAACTCAGCTAGGGGCTTTGCCAATGACGTGTTATTCTCGTTGAACAATGCCGTAGCCAATCCCGACTTGCCAGCACGACCTGTACGTCCTATGCGGTGAACATAGTCATCTATGTCATTAGGAAGGTCAAAATTGATAACATGAGCAACATGTGGGATGTCAAGACCACGAGCTGCCACATCGGTTGCCACTAATATTGGCGTGTTTCCGCTTTTAAATGATCTTAGTGCCGTCTCCCGTTCCTGCAACCACAAAGTTATCATCATGAAGACAATAAACATGTGTCCTCCATGGCGCCGGCGCGATCTAAAATTTCATGCATTTATCGATCAAAAGAAAAAGAACTGAAACCTAATAACTTTCATTCCAATTGCTGCCATATAGATTTCTCAAAATGAAATCATGAAGAATCAATAAAAATCCACTCTTCCCACAAACTCATACTTTTTGTTTTTCGTTTTTTTCTCCGGGACAAACCAGTCTTCGAAGTAAAAAACCAGTAAACATGATAGAAAGCAACTTAACGAGCATTATCAGCTACATTATTTCCTCACCTGCTGGGTTCTGTCTCCATGAATTGTAGTAGCAGGAAAGCCATTCATACATAACCAGTGTTCCAAAGAATCAGCTCCTTTTTTTGTCTCCACGAATACTAGAGTAAGTGCGTGCTGTCAAACATCAGGAAATATAAAATGTTCATATCAACAGAGAACTGAGCAAAAGTGAGAGTGTCAAGAAGATGAGCTGTTATATTATGGAAAAACTATAAGAAATGAAGACACGCAAGCAAATGGGGCAACTTACTGGATATGGGATTGCTACTACTTATGGGATAATATGCAAGCCAAAAGTTGCACACTTAATGCTGGAAGCCATGTTTCATTTGTGACATGTGTGATGATGAGCTTTACGGATCACAAATAACCGGTTTCATTTATTATCTAGTGTCCTATGGTTTATGTGTTTGTGGGTACATTGAATGCACAGTCTATCTACACTAATAATGCTATAATTTTGTTGGATTAAATCAAACCGAAACCAAAAGATCCAAAAGGAGTAAATTCATTTTATCAATTTGAATAGTATTAAAGCCTCTTTTAACTAGAATAATCTTATCTAATGTTTGAGGGAAATGATATGTAGAGATATAAATAAGGGCAATGCAGAATAATTGCACACGAATTATGTTCACAAAAGGAAATAAAATGCATTTTTTAATCCCTATGAAAATGCAGAAGGACTATTTTGGTGGGCGGAAGGAGTATATTTATTCACTAACCAATAACATATTACATACCTTTCCTTGAACTCCATTTGCCCTTTGTGCATGAAGAAGATCCATTAAATGGCTTCTCTTGTCACTCTCATGGACATATTCAACTCGCTGAACAATTAAATCAGTACTGGAACCAACTCTTCCAACTGCCAAAAAGATGTAATTTGAAAGAAAATCTGATGCCATTCTCTGCATTCCCACCAATGACAATAAATTTGAGAAGATCACACGTAATTTGAAAGAGAACACAATGTCATCCTTTCCGTTCACTCTATTCAATTGGTTTTTAAGCCTAAAATTGACACTTTCGATAAATAAAGGTTACTTTCTTCACAACTTATCATCTATCAAGTCATAACCAAATTTGACATAGGCAGCTTAATGTAAACTTGAGGATATATTCAGTAATATTACGGATAACCAACTAGAACATCAGACAATGATACTAAGCGGAATTCACTAGCTTGTGATTCTTCTTTCTAAAAAAATTAAAAGGCAGTTTTCAATGCTAGTAAATACAAATTAATTTTTGGAAAATTTGGTGAAAAGTAGAGAGAATCAAGTTACAACCATTGAACTAAATATTGATATACAACTATGACCTGACCTGGATCTCTTTTGGAAAGGTTGCGCTAAATAGCATTGTCTGTCTTTCACCAGGTGGAGGCATATCCATCTGCTGCACTATCTTTCTGATCTGAGGCTCAAAACCCATATCCAGCATTCTATCTGCCTCATCAAGAGCCAAGTATCTTATCATTTGTAATGAAACTTTGGCTCTCTCGAGAAGATCAACCAATCTTCCAGGAGTAGCCACCAGAATGTCTACTCCCCTCTCAAGTTCACGTAGCTGCAAGAAAATGAATGTTTCTTTATCACCTTTAAGTTGTATCGCTTGCAACTAAAAAAGCAATACAGAGAGCCAGTAAGACGACATTTATTAATATGTAGTATAACTTCACTAGTAAAATCAAATCACAGAGCTCGAACCACAAAATCACTTCAGAACCTGCATGCTGTCAAATGATACTTTAAAGTAACCATATGAACGACTTTATCTATCTCTGACCCCTAGCACATGAAATGGAAATATTAATGAACCATACATGGATCACATCATCATTCTATAGACTCTTTTTTTCTCCGGACAATAAAGGAAACATTTTAATCAACAATAAGATATTTCACACAATTTAGACTTAGAAACCTGCTGATTTATTGGTGCTCCTCCATAAGCAACAACTACTCTAACACCAGTTTGATATGCAAACTTTCTAGCTTCCTCGTGTATCTGCAGCACACAGCCATCAGTGATTCCTACTTACAAGTAAGTTATGAAGAATACCGTAGACAATTCATTAATATTTGGATAGAGATGCTCACCTGCACTGAGAGTTCTCTTGTAGGTGAAAGGATAAGAGCAAGTGGAAAAACAGTACGAACTCCACGTGGTCTCTGTGGAAAGTCGCTCGTCATAATACCACTAATAATTGGGAAGCAAAAGGCAGCTGTCTTGCCAGACCCTGTCTGAGCACAAGCCATTAAATCTCGTCTAGCTAGTGAAATTGGTATTGCATGTCTCTGAACAGGAGTTGGTTTCACGTATTTACACCTGCGAATGTTCAAATTAAGTGCATCACCCAAATCAATCTCCGCAAATGTATTCACAGGCGGCGGCACATTATTCCCACTTGTATCAACAGGGATGTCCTCATAGGCATCAAAGTTAATGCCAGAATTCTCCTGCTCATTGAAAGCAGGCTCCGTGTTAGCATCCACATCATCATTAGCAAAGGGATTCACCTCCCGAGCCCTGCCACCCCAACCACCTCTCCCATCCCAGCCCCCACTACCACGACGACCACCACCGTAACCTTGACGTCCATAATCAGACCTAGAGCCACCCCACCGTGGCCCACTAGTCGGTCCCCCATAATCAGACCTCTCACTAAAAGATTGAGGTCCACCAACTGATGGAGCAGGGGGCTCATATGTGGGAGGTCTGTTCCTAAGGTGAGGGGGAACATAAGCAGACCTAGGCGCCATAGCTGATGGGCGTTCATTCCCACCACTTGTTCCAGCATTATACGAAGATCCACCAACCGAATTCTCCACAGCATCATCTGCCCATGAATTCCTCATTTTCCCAGCAATTCTTCTTCAAATAAAAATAAAGATTCCCAGCTGATGCAAAAAAAATCTGCGATCATAGAGCTCGTAAGTACATCAAAATCCCAGCTTTCCCTTGTCTAAACTAAAAAACTAGATCATGCAGCGCCTGAACCAAATCAACCCAACCCATTGCTAGAAAATAGGGATGTTAATAAAAAGATACAACTTTATCTCCCGGCAAGAATTAAGATGATTTAGGGAACCAACACAAAACAATTGGTAAATACAAGCAAAATAAAAGTTAAAATGATTCTTCAGCAAGCGAAAAGAAATGCACGGACTCAAAAGAAGAAGAGAAGAACTCTCAATGACTCCAAAGACTTGGATTGCATATGCAGAATGTGGAAGCATATAGATACACAAGTGTGCATGATACAAAAAAGACGCAATACACAACAGAGCGCGTGTAAATGGGAGGGAGAACCTGAGTTAGATCACCAAAAGATTGAAGCTTTGGGATAATCTAGCTCACAGAAGGTCACACGATAATTATTGAAAACCCTAGCCACCAAATCGAACTCCTAATTAACTAAAAATTCAAAGAGAAGACAGAGTAGTTTTTGCTCAAATTGGGACAATACAGCAAAATCATCGTATTTCGGCTTCTTTTATTACATCCCAATCTTACTCTTTCTTTTACTCTTCAACTTTCTCTCCCTCGTTTAGTCAAACTGGCGTTTACCCTCTCAAATGTCTGTTGAATAAATTATTTATAAATATATAAAAGTACAACTGAATTTAACAAATTTGCACATTACATGAACTAAAAGAAAATAGAATTATCACCTAATATATATGTAATGAGATGAAACTTTTTGATCAATTCCTACTTTCATCTTCCAATCTTGATAAAATCCTAACTATATATCTTGAGATAATAGAGAAGAGGCTTAGCCTTATATTTCCACAAATAGTAACCACGTTTCTAAATAGTTAGATGCGTTATACTATTAGGTAAAATGTCGTATTTTCCACTCAATAATCTACAACTTCACAGCCACGGGAATTATACATATCTGTCTAGTTTCCCTTTTCATTTTCTGGTTTCATTGTATCTTGTGTTGTGCTCAAAAACGAGTTCATAAATAAATATTAAAATGCTCTCCGATTAGGAATGTGGGATGCCATATAATTTACATGCTTCTTGAAAAAGACAACGCAAAAACCATGTTGATGAAGACGTAATAGTGCATTTAGTGAGCGAAGATTTGTGCTAAAAGGTGGGAGTTTTGTTGTTTCATGGCCACTTGCAGCTATCAGCTCTCATGTATATGGAGAAGAAGACAATTTATTAATAAAAATAAATGAGGATTATGGGTTCCATGTCCACAGCCTAGAATCTCCAATGTTGACAATTACTGGCCTGCTTTGAAATTTCTTCAGGATTCTTGATTCCTTCGTCTTTTTTGTTCAATAAAATATCCCCCTCTTTCTCTCAAACCAGTATATTGGGAGGGGAGAGAGAGAGAGATGGAAAGCGTATCAGCAGGGTGGCAAGTGATTTCGTTATGTGGGATAGCACTTTGGATTGTGATTTCTTCAAAGCTGAACGTGACTCAAAAGCTCAGATCCTTTATACAGCCTTGGGTCTCTCACCATGTGATTTCTGGAACTCCCACTATAATCAAGATTCAGGTTTGCTATTTGCGATGTGTTTATAGAAATTTGTCTCAAGATTATATTTTGAGGATGTTTTAGCACTATCTTCATTGGATTTTTCTGGGCTTTAGCAGAGATGCCAGCACAGACATTTGGATGCATTTTTTTCTGGGCTATCCTGTGTTGTTTCTGTGCCTTTTTACACCGCCTTTCTTCCCCTGCTTTTCTGGGTAAGCTCTCTCACGAGTCACGCCCCTTCATATGCTAGGCCGTCTTTGTTTTTTATCTGCTTTCTCAATTTGTTCAATGATTTGAGAGAATTAGAGAACTTGGGATGTTGGGTTTGTATAGAAAGTCATTATATATGTACTTTTAATGCTTTTGAATGTGTTCTAGACTGGGCATTGCAAATTGGCTAGACAAATGACAATCTTGATAGCTTTCTGTGATTATCTGGGAAACTGCATAAAGGTAAATCCTAAGAAACTACATGAGCTTCTATAATTGTTCATATGCAGTCCTGTTTCTGATTCAATTTATGACTATGGGCTTATAGGATGTGGTTTCAGCGCCTAGACCCAGATCTCCACCTGTTAGAAGATTAACAGCCACCAAAGATGAGGAAGATAATGCAATGGAATACGGATTGCCTTCTTCGCACACTCTTAATACCGTTTGTCTATCTGGGTAATGAGATTTTCTTGCATTTGTTTCCTTAGTTACCATCTTCTCATTGGATTGTCCCTGACGCTAACTTGGATAAAAATAAGGAAATGCTTTGGTTCGGCTCCTTAAATATGTCGCATCACATGCCTCATAGCTTGGGTATCCTCTGCTAGCTAAAACTTATCGAGTGTTTATCCAGGTACCTTTTACACTACATTCTTGACTATTCTGAAAGTAATGACCTTTCCATTAGAGTGGCTGGATTCATCCTGGCTTGTGTGGTGGTTGGTCTCATCGGATTTGGTAACTTTCTGTCTGTTACATTATATTCAATGGTTTCTTACAGTTCAAACTTTTTTAAAAGATGACGATGAATTTTATAGAGGTTTCCTCCTATTCTCTTTTCATACCTTTATATAGAGGTTTCCTCCTATTCTCTTCTTTCCTCTTCAATTCTGCTAGGACGCGCGAACTCTCTAATGCTTATGCTTGAACTGATGTGTATATTTCGGGCTTCATCCATTAATGTTGTTCTATCAGGAAGGGTATACCTTGGAATGCACAGCTTGATTGACGTTATTGGTGGTCTGGCATTAGGACTAGGAATCCTGGCAATATGGCTCTCTGTGTCAGAATACATAGATAATTTCGTAGTTTCCGGTCAAAATGGTAAGAGTGCTGATCCCATTTTTCAGTTAATTATGATATGGCCAAATATATAGACAAACAATAGTTTTGGTTAATGGTCAATTGTACAGTTACTGCTTGAGCTATGTGCCTATGTTGTCCATGTCGACTCGGATTTTTAAGAACCGAGTCTCTGTTTGCAGTTGTATCTTTCTGGGCTGCCCTGTGCTTCTTGTTACTCTTTGCATACCCAACTCCTGAATTTCCAACACCAAGTTATGAGTATCACACAGCTTTCAATGGCGTTGTCCTTGGCATTGTAAGTGCACTTGATGAACTTGCCACTGTACACTTTCAGCTTTCCCTTTTTCTATCTCGACCCTCTTTTGAAGTATTGCTAACAGAATTATATGATCCAGGTGATCGGTATCCACCAGACATTCCATCAGTTTCACCATGAAGATGTTCCTCGTGTATTTTCCCCTCAGCTCACATTCCCTGCATTCGTGGGTAGACTTTTACTGGGAATCCCGACGATCCTTCTAGTCAAGTTCTGTAGCAAGGCTCTCTGCGTACGAATTCTTCCAATTTTCGCAAATACTTTGGGAATCCCAGTAAGATCAACAAGCTATATACCTACCTTAAACGGAACCTCTACTGATAAGAAATCCGATGTAATCAAGCAGTCAGGTTATCTCCAGAAAGTGTTCTTGAAGCACACGTCGTTCGATGTGGATACTGGCATCAGACTCCTTCAGTATGCTGGTCTTTCCTGGTCTGTTGTTGACCTCGTACCTTCAATGTTCTTCCGCATAGGATTATGATGCCAAAGTACTGATGTAAAAAAGAAGCAATTTCTTTCGTTCCCGTTTCTTCCATTTCTTTTTTCTTCGGGTTTCCTAGGTAGGGGAGTATAGCCAAAACACTGCTGTAATCTTATTGTAAAGAGACCTATCCAAATTTTGTTGCAATTTATGATCCATTGAGGTGGAAGTTGGTGTTAGCATCAAGCTTTTAGAAACAAGGTGTTTGTTTGCTTTCCCTAATTTATGAATCAGAGCAGCTGTATTCTTGTTGAACCACACTTTGAGAACAGTATGGTTGCAAGAACCACTCCCTATCTGATAATCTATTGTGAGAGTTTTGTCCTAAAAAGTAAGGTATGTTATATCCTTTGCAGGCAAATGCAGCCATCCGTTATTGCAATGCCTGCGACCGAACTGGTGATGTGTTGCTAAAGCTAGTTCAGCTTGTATACTGGTAAGAACAGCACTGGTTTGATTATTATATTGTCTTTCTTGGCAGAAGTGCAGAAACTCAAGCATGTATTAGTACAATTTATCCTAGACGCACGCGTGTCATTTCTATATATATATCTTATGAACTAGCAAATTACTGTTGATAGTACATAAGTTGTCCTAAACATGAATATAAATAGAGGAAAAGAAAAAAGCACCCTTCTACACTTAGCTACAGAAATCAATGATAAATCTTTTGTTTCACAGCAGCTGCTGCATTAACTATTGCCTCTTCCCTTCATGACATATCTCCTCAGCCCTGGAATATGAACATTAGTGATGTAGTCTTTCCAGTTGATGTTCTCAATTTCAAATCCAAACTGCTGTCTCTCTTCCTTTGACATGCACGCCATCAATCTTTCGGTGTTTCTGTTGTCGAACCTGCCATTTTTGCACGTCTCTTAACTGTTACGAAGCATGAGAGAAAATACAGGATGAGTTGAAGATTTAGTTGATTTTTTACCTTCCGCCGTAGAATGTGTATGATTCATAGATGCTTGCTAGATTCTTTGCTTGTTCCACTGACTTTTTGTGGAATAATTCCATCTTTTGAGGAAACTTCCTGTCGAGGTTGGCCAACGCTCCTAAACCTTTTCTTTTGATTGCATCCCTCCAGAGGTGATCACAGAAATCTTCCATGGAGCTGAATAGCTTCATTTTTGAAACACGAACTTGAGTCCCGGTCGGATCCATGACAGGTGAGGAACTGAAGTGCTCGTGGAGCAATTTGGCTAGGTCCCTGAAAACCAGTGGGTTGACAACAGATGACGCCACATGATAGACGCTACACTCGGGTTTTGCAGCTCCCCCATGCTTTGCCATGGCTGCCAAGGTCGCATTAACAACCATATCTGCTGGAACCTAAAGCAAGTCATTCTATCAGTTACCAGCTTCCAAGTCCCAAACAGGTAGAGGTAGAGCTTGACTATTAAATCAATGTATTATTGCACGGTTATGTACTTACTACATCAAGAACTCCATTGGGGTCGACAAGAAATCCGGTGAGCTGCCCCTTTCCATATTGCAATATGATGGGGTCCATCATTCTGGTCACCATATATTTCTGTTATTACTAACCTGAAAATACAAAATCAAAGTCTTTGCTTGCTACAAGAATTCGTAGTAAGGTACCTGTTTCCTTCCATCCATCCAGGAAATGGTTCTTTGTGCGTGCTCTCGATGACACTGGGTCTAATCACGACTACTGGTACGTCTCCCCTTAAACTATCTATCATCATTTCCCCCATAGCCTTTGTGAATACGTACGTATCTTGCCATCCGAATTTCCTAGCCCTGGATAGATCACAGTTTCCGAATATCTGATCATAAATGACTAGAAGAGATACTGACATACTTCCTTTTCATGACAGATTATGATTACCTCTCCATTCCTAATTCTTTCATTTTCTGAGGCAATGAATCATCTCCAAGAGTTCTTTTTGCTTCCATAACTAACTTTATTTCATCTTCGACATTTAATTTGGCTCCGTAAACGGTCCCGCCCGTAATGGTTTCACCTATGCAGAAAGGCTTTTCTATGATTCTGCCTTGCCTTTGTCCATTTACATAAGCTGTTATAAAAGGTTTCACAACATTAAAATGTGCACAACTTGGTGGTAGGTTTACCTATAACATGCAAATGTAGTTAGACTAGAATGAAGTTAGGAAGTTTGCTGTTAGAAGTAGGAATGCTATTAGGATGGACATTTCATTACAGTGTTTTCACTTACTCCATTAGACTAAGCTACTCTCTACTTGCCTGTTGATACTTGTAAGAAAAGGTTCAGTTTCAGGCACTGTTTGGCGAAGCTCATGAGTCGAGTGGGCCCGCCCGTGTTTATGTCGAGGGCTGTATCGTACCTGGAATCATCACTTGAAAATCATCAGTAAATTTACAAGTGAATGACAAGGAGTACTAGTATGAATTCATAACCTTTCATCAAAAGTGGTATTTGCTGCAGAATTGATGATTACATCAACTTCCCTCTTCATGTACTCTGCTGCATCTTCATCTAAACCAAGATTTGTTTCACATACATTTCCAACCACTGGTATTAACTTACTCAACATAAAAGCTTGATAAGATTTTCCATGAATTTGCTTCAGATTCTTGAAGAGTTCTGCATTGATGATCTACAACAGCACAGATCTCAGAAACTTCTGCACAGAAAAAGTGAAGAGAAAGAGAGAGGGAGAGAGAGGTATGTACTTCATTCTTCAATCTCTCTGCTGCAGCTTCTTTGTTTTTGGCCTTGATCAAAACAAATATCTTATGAACATCAGGAGTTGTCCGCAGCATCTTCTCAATGAGAACTGAAATCCATACGAAGGAGTTACACAACCGGTTTGACATTTCTGAGGAACCGAAAAATGCAAGAAAAGAGTGTACCTTTGCCCAGAAATCCAGTTGCACCAGTGATAAGGAAGGTTTTCCCTCTCAGAAACTTGATAATGCCAATGCCTTCATCCTTACCAGTGGGGGTCAAGACTAAACTCCTGGTTTCCAATAACGAAGATGCATGATCCGGGCTGATGAGGGCCGACGACGGCTCTGCCAGAACAGAAGAAATCCCAGTAGACTTGATGGCATGGCTACCACCAGTTTGGCAGCAGACCATGCAGCTCCTACTGCTGCGCGTAGCGAGCCTGCCACAGTTGAAGTTGGAACCTTGAACTGCAATGGAGATGGAGGAACTCAAAGAGAAAGCCTCCATTGCTGCAAAAGGGAAACTAGTAAAAAAAGGATGCAAGGTGAGATGAAGAAACTCTTTTGATTATCAGAAAAGGTAGGCTTGCCAAGTTAGCTCTTGTTTTTGTTTTACTTTTTCCACCTTATTTTACTTCCAACAAACTATAATGTATAAGATATGAGTTTGGTTAGATTAAAGAAGGGTGTATAAAGAGTGAGGAGTGCGAATGGAATTGATGAATTGTTAATGATTTTAAGGAGTGTGGAGATGAGAATTAGGAGGATAACAAGAAGGCTCTCTTTTTGCCACCCCCCTCTCCCCACACCTTTACATGGAACACCACTAATTTGGTGTTACAAAGTTTTATTTTTATTTGTTTAGTTTTTCTTCTTCTCATACTCCATAGTAATCAACTAGTAGAACCATAGTAAAGGGTGTGAGGTGATGTTAATTGGTTAACCCACTGAGTTTCGTACCAATTCACTTGAATTGTCGGTTTATTTGATTCGGATTCAATCGAGTTGAACATTAACCATAATCCTAGACTTTCGGTTTTCGAGCTAGCCTACCAAACTAATCGGACTATAATATTTATGAAAATCTTTAACATATATATATATATATATATTTCATGATTCTATAATTAAAAAAAGACATATATATGAAAATTATTATAAATAAAATAAAATTTTAAACATAGTTAAATATTAAATTTAAATATGAATAAATTTAAAGAAAAATATAATGATATTATATCAAAATTGTGTCATAATTATTTTTTAAATGATTGATTAATTGATGGATATGATAAGTACATTTTTTTGTATAGAAAATCAAATATATTATATAATAAATTTTATTTTATTTTTTTATTCGGTTAGTCGGGTCAACCCACTCGATTTTTGAGTTAACCTTATCGGGTTCAAGTTATTTTCTGTTCAACCCATTCGGGCTAAAAATATTTTGAATCATAAATTTCCAACTATAACCATCTTTGCTTTTAAGTTGGTATTCAAATCAACATGCAATTTCGGACTAAATTGACATCTCAGGACTAGATTGTTGTCACTTGTTTAAATTGTCATTTAGGAAATCATAAATAAATGGCTTAGATAAATAAACATCACATTTCACATGTTACAAGAGTATGTTCCTGTAATATAATTCAAATTAAGAACTACAAGAAAATGTAATTTAGTTCAAGATAATTGGGTAGAAACTAGAAAGGCAACAAATTAAGTAAAGGGAGTGATTTATTGTAATTACTAACTAAAGAATTTAGACGTAACCCCCATTGACCCGAATAATCTGCCCGTTTACCCACTGACCCGCATCCGAGGCCAAAAACCCAACCACGGGTGCCACGTCATCGGTCTCCCCAAGGCGCCCAAGCGGGCATTCCGCCACCACCTTAGCTATCGTCTCATCCGTCTTTCCGGCAAAGAACATCTCCGTCGCCACCGGTCCCGGCGCCACGGCGTTCGCTGTTATCCCCGTCCCCGTCAACTCCTTCGCTAGGATCTTCACCATCGCCTCCACCGCGGCCTTCGACGCTGTGTAAGCCACGAAACCTGGCATCAGCGACGCCACCTGCGACGAAGACAAGCAGATGATCCTCCCCCCTCCGCCGCGCTTTATCCTGTAGATAATAAACTCAATTAAGCAACTCAGGACAGTAGCGTCGCGCTCAATTTTGCAAGCGGTTACCTGTTGGCGGCTTCTCTGCAGCACAGGAAGGCACCCCGCGCGTTGATGGCGAGGGTTTTGTCGAAATCGTCGACGGCGGTGTCGGCGAGAGAGGGGTATTTGGGGTCCAGAACGCCGGCCGAGTTGACAAGGATGTGAACCTCCGAGTTGAAGGCCGATTCCGCCGCGTCGAACAGAGACTTAACATGATCCGGATTGGAGACATCTGCTTGGAAGGCAGCAGCTCGCACGTCGGAGCCGGAATTAATCTCGGCGACCACCGAATCGGCTTGAGCCGAGTTGGACGAGTAGTTGATGACGACTCTGGCACCGAGGGAAGCCAAATGGAGGGCAATCGCGCGGCCGATTCCACGAGAAGCGCCGGTGACGATGGCGACTCTGTCTTTCAGTGATGTAGCCATGGGAATGCGATTTTTGAGCGACCGCTTTCTTATCCACTATTTATTAACCTTCACTCTTCCTTTCGTTTCACAGTCAATTATTAACCGTGCATGTAATATTGCAATTATGAGAATATGATATTGATTTTTTTTTTCCTTTTGACTATAGAATAATATTGATTGAAAAAGAAGAGAGAGAGATAATGAAGAACCAAGGCGACGATGCTGATAGCAGCAGCGATGGCAGAAGCTGTTGACAATAGTTTGCGGCGACAGCAACGGTGGAAATAATTGATGAAGAAAAAGAAGGAAGACGAAGAAATAAGATAAATCTAGAAGTGAGAGTGATTTTATTTATTAGGGTTGGCGGTTGAGGTAGATTTTTTCCTCAATATTTTTATTAAGGACATGAGTTTTATTCATAAAATGGCTTTATATAATTTAAATTTAATTTTTTGTTATTTTAAATGAACACGTTGTATTATTAATATTTTTTTAATATCGCAAACTTAATTATTTTTCTAATATTGAAACAAACATATATGGAAAAAATTTCATCCTACTTTAAATGCATTGGAGTAAAAGGTCATGATTGATTCGCAAATAAAACCCATTTTTCAATTTTTAAATAAAAATGATTTTAAAATATATTTTATGAATAAAAACTTTTTAATAAATCTTAGCCCTTGATTTAATGCATTTGATGTATGATAGAACTTTTCAACATGAAAGAAGATTTACATGCCTGCACTGAGGCGCGACTTACAAACGACGAAGGATCTAGGGAAGAAGGTCGAGGACTACATGAAGGGAAACTCTTGTATAAGCTTTAGCCTTGCTTTACATAAATTATTACTAAATGATCATGTTCTCCCCAAAACACTAGTTAAGTTAATAATTTTGAAACTGAATTGCTACTTTTTTCTTGTTATTGATAGAGTGCTCCGCCCCTGTCAAATGATATTTATTCTTTTTTGTTCGATACTAGTAGATTCTACTTGTTTATGAAACTCCTCTGCCAGTTGTCTGTCCTTACGTCAGCGCATTGGCACCTGCTGAGTGAGAGATTTCTGTTTGAACTCTGTCTGTACTGAACGGAAGGGAACCAATAGGCTTAAAGCGAAGAGAAACCGTCCGAAGCAGAAGCCGGTGAAGTCGGTAGCTGCCGCTTGTGGAAATTTCTACGAGAGCAGATCCAACACTTTTTAAGTATATCGCAAGCAGTTCCCTTTAATTAAATCAAAAATTTTTATTTTTTTATTGATTCATCATCTCCAACCTCAATACAATTGGACACAAAATAAGTTGATTCTTAACAGACTAAAAAACATTATTTACTTAATAATTATGTTTACTAAAATAAATACAAATAAAGATGGGCAACTATAAATATGAAAAAATAGGCTTAAAAAAAAGGAATGATTGTTTTTGTTCTTTTGAATTAAATTAAATGGACGGGCAAAAAGGGATTTTATTGTATTTAAAATAATAAAAAAAAATCAGGCTCTCCACCAATTTTATTTTGTTGGTTTGAAATTCTAATGGTGTAAAACCCATAACTCTTCCGTTGAATTCATTTTCCGGTCTTAATTTATTCTCTCTCCGATATCCCAAATTTCTCTCCCATTCTACGTTGAAATCTCTACTTCACCAAATCATTTCGTCTCCCTGAATTCCGATTCTATTATCGCCAGATCCCTCCGTAGAAGGCTTTATTGTTATTGGTTTTTGGTTTCGGTTTTAGCAATTTATTAGGGTTTCAGGACGTAAGGCTGGCGATTGGCGCCGCGCTTCGGTGATGGCGGATCCGCCACAAGTCTGCCGACAACTAGCTTTTTATTCTTCAATTTACTTAGTTTTAGGGTTCGGAGAAACGACGGGTCAAGCATTGAAGAAGAAGAAAAGGGTAAAATGCTGACTGTGCTTCGGGTGCACTTGCCGTCCGATATACCCATTGTTGGATGTGAATTGACTCCTTATGTGCTTTTGAAGCGTGCTGATTTGTCTCTCATTTCTGATGACATTACTGAGTTGAAGCCCGTCGATGGTTATTTTTTGAGATATAAATGGTTAGTTTTCCTGTGCGTTAATGTATTGATGCATAACCTTCTTTCCTGCAGTTTTGTATTGTTCCTGATGCTTAGTTGTAGTCGTCGTGCCATGCCAACTGTAAAGAAAGTTTGAGCCTCTGAGGAGCTTATTGTATATGGTGTTTTTTTGAATTTTAATGTAAAAAGTTTATAGTTTTGAAGAATGATGAATGACTAGTATATTTGCAGTTGGCATTCGTTTGACTCGTGCTTGATTGTTGGCCAATGTGTGAAGGTGAACTAGAATAGTAAGTTGTACTTTCTTATAAATTATGAAATCGGATATGTTTGGTACAGTGAAGAACATTAAGCAGTGACTTTCCAGAGAAACAACTGTCGTATCGTCGCGAGTCTGTGGTAATTTCGACACGTGTCACGTCTCATTATATGGAATACTTCTTTAGCTTTTTTCATGATTAATGTTACAGATTTCCTACTGCGAGTTTGTTCTGAACTGAGTAGTGAATGACTGCGAATGTTAATTGTATTAATCAAAATACTTGTGACTGTGCATTAAAAAAATGGTCCCCATGCAGGTATCGCATACAAAGTGACAAAAAAGTTGCAGTTTGTAATGTTCACCCAACGGAGCAGGCTACATTACAATGTCTTGGATGCCTGAAGGCAAAACTACCTGTTGCCAAGAGTTACCATTGTTCAACAAAGTGCTTTTCAGATGCCTGGCAACATCATCGCCTCATGCACGAGCGTGCCGCTAGTGCTTTGAATGAAAATGGAACTGAGGAGGAGGAAATTTTTGGCCGTTTCAATACTAGTGGTAGTAATGTCAGCTTGTCGACATCTCAATCAAATCCCAATTTGTCAAATGGGAGCACTACTTTATACCCAAGTGCAGTTACTCAGAGGAATGGGGGTGAAATGTGGGTTGAAGTTGGAAACTCTAAGATATATACACCATCAGTAGATGACGTCGGTCATGTCCTTAAATTTGAGTGCATTGTTGTTGATCTTGAAACCAAATCAACCGTCGGACCCCACAATATCTTATCAACTTCACGTGTGATTCCAGCACCGTCGCCCATTCCGCGACGTGTTATTCCTGTTGGAATGGATGCTCCCAGGAATTTTGATATTGATGGCCGTACTTCATCAGCAGGGACATTTTCTGTGCTTTCGTACAATATACTATCTGATGCATATGCGACAAATGAAACATACAACTATTGCCCCACTTGGGCTTTATCTTGGCCTTACCGCAAGCAAAATTTATTAAGAGAAATAGTTGGCTACCGTGCAGACATTGTTTGTCTCCAAGAGGTACCCAGCCATGCAGGAAGTTCCATTATGTTTTTTCTAAAGCCTTACAAATACGTTCATTGTCTATGGTGAAATAAGGAAAAGGACTGTAATGGGTGATAGACTTAATTGAAGTTTCAAAAGGCTCTTAATCCCGTGTTAAGCAAATGTTGCTTAGATGAATTTTCATTTTTAAGAGAAGCTTTAAACCTTAAGAGATCTCTTAGCACAAATTGCTATTACCCTATACTTTCTTGAGATTTCATATTCATTTCCTCATTTGGTCTGAAGTAGTCAGTTTCCATTGATTAAAGGACACTTTAGTATGAAATACTGATTTTTTTTCTTTTGTACAAGATGTATACACTTTGTTACTTTACCTCATCTCATTTTGGTGTTACAATATCCTGTCAGGTTCAAAGTGATCACTTTGAGGAATTCTTCTTACCTGAGCTGGATAAACATGGTTACCAAGTTATATATAAAAAGAAAACATCAGAGGTTGGTAATAACATCTATCTGAATTTGGATTTGATAGAAATGTTACCGATGCATTATGCAACACTCCTCACAGGTTTTTGTTGGGGATGAGAAGAACATTGATGGATGTGCTACTTTTTTCCGTCGTGATAGATTCGCTTATGTCAAGAAATATGAGGTGAGCAACTTGCCGTTTCTGTATAACATCTCTGATTACTTCACTTATCATTTTGATAGTTGGCACCTATGGTCTTAGGTTGAGTTCAATAAAGCTGCACAGTCTTTGACTGATGCATTGGTACCAAGTGCTCAGAAGAAAAATGCCTTAAACAGGTTAATCAAGGTACGTCCCAATAAAAATCATTTCTGCTTCCTGAAACTTTAGCTTTATTCATACTTATGTTAGCTATTTATCATATGATACCCTTCCATTATACAGGATAATGTTGCACTCATCGTAGTTCTAGAAGCCAAGTTCGGTAACCAGGTTATTGATAATCCTGGGAAACGCCAGCTTATTTGCGTGGTAAGATTTTCACAACCATGATACTTTAGTAGTTTCCCAGAAAAATAAATGATGCGAAGATATTTTCTGCAAGCTTCTAACTCCTCTCTATTTAAGAATTCCAACAGAAAAGGGTGCTTTTAGGAGTTAGGACTTAGAAGTAATAGGTCACGTGTCTCAGCTTCTGTTGATGCTTTCTAAGGTTTTGTAGTAATCAATTAGCATGTTCATGTTCTCGAGTTTGGAAACAAAAAGAAAATGATCATGTATATTGTCTTCAAATGTGCAACTTTTGTTTGATGGTGTTTACTCTTATATTACTTAGTTCTGAAATCCTTTTGGCATGGTTGATTTTGCTTGATAACTTTGGATAGAGTTACTCTGCTTTTGTGTATTCGGATACTTAGTGGATCATCTCATGACAATTTTTTATTACAGGCAAACACACATATAAACATGCAGCAAGAGTTGAAAGATGTAAAGCTTTGGCAGGTTCTTATCAGAATTCACATCCTCTATAAACATGCACTCTCTCTCTTTTTCATTGTTCTTCGTTTGTCTTCCTTCATACTAGGTTCATACACTATTGAAAGGACTAGAAAAAATTGCAGTGAGTGCAGATATTCCAATGCTGGTGTGTGGTGATTTCAACTCAGTTCCTGGAAGGTGCTCTTTCTTTCTCATACAATCAATATGGTTAACTAAAAATGCTTGTAGTTGATGCATATAAGTGTAATCTGTATTTTGTTTGTAATCACCAGTGCCCCTCATGCACTGCTTGCTATGGGGAAAGTTGATCCACTTCATCCGGACTTAGCCATAGATCCCCTTGGAATTCTTCGTCCTGCTGGCAAATTGGCACATCAGCTGCCATTGGTACGAGAAACCTAATTCTCCCCCTCTTGAGTGTGCTAAGTTTATTGAATTTGTTGCCTTGAATTCGATTCAGGTAAGTGCTTACTCATCCTTTGCAAGAGTTGGGGCGGGGCCGGGTCTTGATCAGCGAAAGAAAATAGATCCTGCTACCAATGAGCCCCTGTTTACAAATTGTACTAGAGATTTTTTTGGTACCCAAGATTACATATTCTATTCAGGTAATGCTTCACACCCCAAAGAAAGAGGAAAATGAGTGCAGCACGTTATTATGTATGAATTGATTATGATTTTACATTCATTGCTTATAGCTGACTCGTTAACCGTGGAGTCTTTGTTGGAGCTGTTGGATGAGAATAGCCTGCGGAAGGATACTGCTCTTCCTTCTCCAGAATGGTCTTCAGACCACATTGCACTTTTTGCTGAATTCCGCTGCAAGCCTCGGACCAGACGCTCACAACAAATAGGTAATGCGCCGGAAACCCTGTTGGAGATCGCAATGAATTTCATTTGCTGAGCTAGAGAGGCATGGGAATGCTACATATATTGAGGAATGACACTTGTTTTCTTCCATGCAGGACTTCTGGGCTGAAAGAGAAATTTCTCATATAGTAGAAGAGAGAAAAGCTACTGTAACGATAGTTCAATTATTTAAGTGTTAATCCATTGTCTGAGCTTTCATTTCATTGTATCATGGCACCCTTTTTTCCCAGCGAAAAATTCCAACAAATCTCTATTTTCTCTTACATACGTACATACATACATGAATACAGATAGATGAGTTCCAACAGTCAAGTTGGTTTTCCTCTGCCTGTGTTTCTTTCTAATCACATGTTGGGACGTTTTTCTTCTCATTTTTTTAAAAAATTGGGATACATGACCTTTAAATTATATACCCGCATTACTATTATGCCAAAACATGCACGCTATTCTTCTCTCTTCTCATTTCTCATTCTCCGCAGTCGTCACAGATCCAACAAGCAACTTATATCAAAGCTTTTCTCGAACATAGAAATAATGATATCTCATCTCTATATATAAGTAAACTTCCATATTGCAAGAAATCGACATCATACTGCATAACAATGACAGAATCTTTATAGGAAAAAATGTCAGTCGTCGAGGAAAGATAGAAAATTACATCCACAACTTTCAGAACTAAACATATCAATCTCTATATTATTTTACTTTTGCTTTTATTTATTAAATATGTAAAAATTAATTTTTTTATCATGACAGATGAATCAAGCAGTATCAACTTAAACTTACCAAACTTTCTTGTTAAATTTGATTAAAAAAAAAAATTATTATAAAATAAATTTATGCATAAAAAACGTCGCCTGAGAGATTCGAACTCTCGCGGGGAAACCCCATGTACTTAGCAGGCACACGCCTTAACCACTCGGCCAAAGCGACTTATTCTTCACCCCTCTATTTAAAATAATTTTATATTCGTTTTCCACATTCCAATTATATGATGATAACATTAAAGAGTGTAGAGAAAGCAACACAAAAGGGAGTGGGCATATTTCATAGAAATTAGTAGGTAATCCCAATTTATTTGACACATTTTATATTTATATGAGTATTAAAATAATAAAATGTGTTAAGTAAAATTAATTTATTTGACACATTTTATATTCATATGAGTGTATTAAAATAATAAAATATGTCAAGTAAAATTGCCCCGATACTCGATTTAAAATTTCTTTTAAAATTTCTCAAATTTCAATCATTGAATTATAGAAAAGTGAATGCCGAAAAGTATACTCCATTACCATGTGACGTGGACTTCCGTACGATAATTAAGAACTAAGATGAATATAGAATGATAGAAATAATCAAAAGATAAATCTTGCTTCGTCTTTTAAGAATCACAACAATTCAAATTCAAGTTAATTTACTTCTTACCTAAGCAACATGTTGCATCAAAATCAAATTATAACATAAAAAAGAAAGATGGTGAATTAATTTTCTCATTGCAGATATAATCTTCATTGCCTTTATCATTAATTTAAAATCCATAAATTATACATGAAAGACAATTTTAATTAATTACATGGCTTTGAAACCTCCTATAATATAATGGGTCGCACTAAAAATTGATTCTTTTTTTTTTCTTGCTTTAATCAAGAACCAATTTCGAAAGTGTTGAGAAATTGCTTCGTAATCTTGAATTAATATTATTTAGATAATTATAACTCCACAAACATTGATAGTTTTATTTTTCAAAATATTGATTACAATGGGACCTCTTAGTAATTGCATGAAACATCAAGGAAGAAAGGCACATCACACCATATTCATAAAAACCATTCCTTTTTATTTTCAATTTATTATTATAAATTAAAAAACCTCAATACAATAATGAGATTAATTAATTAATTAATTAATACATGACAACCCCCCATTTCGTTATGATTGAAATTAATATATAACTGCTATTCTTTGCTAGTTCTGGTAATTTCATGCAACTGTGTCGGCAACCCAATTTTCTTCCTTTTTGCCAAATAGATTTTTCCTTCTTTACAATTACTACTTCGAAAATTAAATAGTTATGAAACACAATGCATAGAATTATTATATATATATATAATATAATGAGGAAAAGTAGAATGTTGAGTGAAATAAAAGTAAAATTGTAGATGCATGAATTGGTATAGCTTAAAACTTACAAGTAGTTAATTGAGTAATGAGGGTGGTTTGTTTTTAATGACGCAGGTAATTCGGTTAATTACGTGATTAGTGATTTAGTATAAGCTTCCATTCACTTTTCACATCAAAAACACACACACACACGTTGCAGAGTAATGCATACTCCAAGTGGAAGAAGCACTCACTATATACATACATACATATATATATATATATAGCTTCATGCTCAAACCCTTTCTTCCTCACGCAGAGATTCTCAGCTACGACTGACCCATTTCTCATACTATTTCTGGTGATTTTATTGCAAGGGGAACGAACTGCAAACGGTTATGGCGGATATTGCGAAATATGTGCCCATCAATGGCGGAACTCTACTCTCCTACTTGAAAACCAACAACCTATCAATCTTCACAACTCGTAGAACTGTCCCATTTGCTTATGCTCTCATCTTCATCTCCATAGCCTTCACCATTTTCCTCGCTTTCACCCCCTCCACCTCTCCCTCCCCGTGGTTCACCGACGTTGTTACTCTTTCTAATTCTTCAACTCCGCTGTCTTCATCTTCAATCATCTCCCACGATCACTCTTACAGAGCCCACTTCTCTTCTATTGTGTACTACTTCTTCCCCAACTCCGACGCCGACAATCCCGATTCCGTTAACTACGATGAAGCGATTTCTAATCAGCTTCAACCCCTCAATCCGGTCGGAAATCGCTCTCGAAGTGGGGGTGAAGTATTGAAGAGCAACCAGAGCGCAATTGCGAATTCTGCTTCTTTGGTGAAGGATGTTGCTGCAACCGGAGAAGAGGGAGTTGCGGTTAAGGATTCAACACCGTCTTCGTCGATGAACAAAGGAGGAGTGGAATTGGATGATTTGTCTGGGTGTGATCTGTTTGATGGGAATTGGGTGAGAGATGAATCTTACCCACTGTACGAACCCGGTTCTTGTTCTTTGATAGATGAACAGTTCAACTGCTTCATCAATGGCAGGCCTGATAATGCCTACCTTCAACATAAATGGAAGCCTAAAGCCTGCACTTTGCCCAGGTACCTTTCTTTTGTGTACACTAGGTATTTACTGAGAGTGACATCTTGATTCATCTATTAGTTTTAGACAAGTTGATGGGATTTAATCTTGAAAATTCAGGTTGAATGGAAGTCATATGTTGGAACTGTTGAGAGGGAAACGGCTTGTTTTTGTGGGTGATTCCCTAAATAGGAATATGTGGGAATCCCTTATTTGCATCCTCAAGAATTCTGTGAAGGATCAAAAGAAGGTGTATGAAGTTTCTGGGAGGCAATATTTTCGAAGCGAAGCTTCTTACTCGTTTCTATTTGAAGTAAGTGAAGAATTAGAATCCTATATTGACAAAATCTTGATGAAATTTCATCCTTGTTTTAACTTGTTTTGCAATCCATTTAGGACTACAACTGCACGGTGGAGTTGTTTGTGTCTCCTTTTCTGGTTCAAGAATGGGAAGTCACTGAAAAGAATGGGACGAAGAAGGAGACGCTTCGACTTGATATGGTGAGCAGCTTTGCTGATAAATACAAAGATGCAGATATACTCTTGTTCAACACTGGTCACTGGTGGACTCATGACAAGACCTCAAAAGGGTAACAATTCAGAAAGAGAACAAATATATTGAATTCATTTGCTTGACTGTGATTTTGCTGCTAAAGAAGCACTATGATACATTTTTCAGGCAGGACTACTATCAAGAAGGTAGCCATGTCTATAGTGAGTTGAATGTTCTTGAGGCTTTCCGCAGAGCCATAACGACGTGGGGCAGATGGATCGATGCGAATGTCAATCCAAGAAAGTCGCTCGTATTCTTCAGAGGCTACTCAGCTTCTCACTTCAGGTAAATATCATCATATATGAATGGTAGAGTGGATCTTTAGAAGATAAAACCAAATCCCATTGCATGAAAACTTGACATTTTCCCCTGCAGTGGAGGGCAGTGGAATTCTGGAGGGCAATGCGATAATGAAACAGAGCCAATCAAGAATGATGCTTATCTCTCACAGTATCCAGACAAGATGACTGTTCTTGAGAAGGTTTTCAAAGGGATGAAAACCTCCATAGGTTACATGAACATAACAAGATTGACAGATTATCGAAAGGATGGGCATCCGTCGATATACAGGAAGCAGCAGTACACGGAGGAGGAGAGGCGATCACCTCTGACTTTTCAAGACTGTAGCCATTGGTGCCTACCGGGAGTGCCCGATGCGTGGAACGAGATCCTCTACGCAGAGCTTCTCGTGAAGCTGAAGCAGAAGCAGCAAGTACTACACAAGAGAGCCTAGGTAAGTATATACACAATTTATGTTATGTAACACGTGTTGTTAGACAAGATGAAAAAACTTAGGAGTTGGGAAACCTTAATGGTGGATCCAAGACCTTCTTTTAATGTTACTTGGAAGAATATAGGCAGATACTAAGTACAACCAAGCTGGACAAGATCCAAGAAATACTGTATATATAAATAATGAGAGAGGGGGAAAAATTCTGTGATGCAGGAGTTTTATGTAGTTACACTTACACATGGTTAGAAGAAAGTATGCATTGTTAATGATTTTGTACGTTTGTGATAAAATATATATTAATAAAGGACACATTATTCTTAAAACATATAATAAATCTCTCTACATTTGTAGCTTTGCCTTTCTTGGATCCCTTGTTTTATTGATTGTGATGTAGTCAACCTTCCAATAAAAACAAGATTAACTTGCTTCATCAACTTTCTTTTTTCTTATTTCCCATTAGTTGTCATAATTAGAGGAATAAACAAAGACAATATTGAGTAATGAGTATAAAAAGCATGTGATTGCATCCACACTATATTTATTGTCAATTGATTAAATTGATAATATATAATAATGGAATAAAGGTAGTAGTGATCATGTTTGGGATTGAAGCAACAACATTAATCATAATCATTTGTTAAGATAAGATAACTTTTTAAACTACTTATGTATAGCATCTATTTAATAGAAATTCAATGAAAGGGGACATTTGAAAAAGTAAAAACAGATAAGATAGATATTTGTAGGAGGAGGAGCTAATAAATCAAACTCTAGTTACTGCTTACTACTTATTAGTAGGTGTAAGTAAAAACTTCCATATATAAACAATGAAGAAAGACACAAGTCGAATGCTAAGAAAGATATATCTAAATGCCTCTGGTATATACCAACTCCGTAGTAAGAAGGATGCAAGATGCTGTGCATCATCAGTTCAGTCTCCTCCTTCGATGCGCGCGAGAGTCTCCGCTGTCAACGTCCGCTGCCACTGTTGAATCGATTTCTATGGCATTATCCAATGTTTGGCTCTCAGAGTGTATCGCAGCAGCAATGCTGGACATGGAATTCCTATCATCGACCACCCCCCGCTGTGGTAGCTCCAGGTTTCTCTCGGCCGGATTGCTGTGGAATACCGACTCATCTAGGGACTCTAGTGAGTTTATTGTAGATACGATGTTGGACAGCGAAGCATCTCGATGGGAGCTTGATCTCCGAAGCAGAAGTGACGAGAGACGAGGAGGGCTATGCCTCACCCTCATCTCATAGTTTGGAGGGATGTTATCAGTTAGGTCAGCCACAATATCGGATTGGAGAGCATGAATTCTTTCTCTGCGCACCCCTCTAAAAGTCAAGAACCTGTTTAGCAATGCACTGCTTCTCTCCGGCGAGTTGCGAGCCCCATTGGGATGTCGTGGCTGTATCTGAGCAAGCTCCTGGTTTAGGTCATAGGAACTTCCAAGGTCCATGATCATCTCCTCCAATGGAATAGTTGCATTCCTCTGTTCCCTCAAGCTCTCAGTACTCCGAGCATGGGGCCTAATGGGGATCTTGAGACTAGAATCAAGATCTGGGTCGCGCACAACGTTACCACGACCATATATAGGTGTCACGTTCTTAGTGGTGACCTCTCCCTTGCACACGGGACATTCCCTGGCGTAGGAATCAATATGCAACCAACGGTAGAGACAAGACCAGCAAAACAAGTGACCGCAGCAAGTGACAACAGGATCTTTAGACAAATCAAAGCATATATTGCAATCAAAGAAAGAACCCTCATCATCAGTGCTTTTCCCACCATCTTTATTCTTACCAGTATCCTCGTCTTCTACAGAACCAGTGGGGTTGTCACAGATTTTATCTACCTCAATAGGCCTTTCCTCGGAAGCTACATTCACACTACCTTCACCAGTTTGTGGTGCATTCCCATCAAGAAATTCCAAAGCAATACTTCTGGCTTCTGGGGGTAGAGGGAGTTGCCTCCACAACGACCTCCATCTATGATTTCTTTGCCTAACAGTTTCCAGTGGACCTTCTAACCAATCCTGCAAGTTCATCGCACCGTTAGGGTAGGATCCCAACGGAAGCTCACCAACATCACTAGAATTATCAGCAGGCCCCAGATTGAGATCAAGGTTCATTGTATTAACATTCTCTTCGGCCATTGCAAATTCTCCAATACCAATTATTGCCCAACAGAATAACCCCAAATTTAGACACCCAACTTTCAAATTCAAAAACCTCCCCGATCTAGAAAAAGTTTAAAACCCTAATTACAGTAATGAGCAAACATGCACTCAGCCTAGATATCCAAACCCAAAACTGTGAAAGAGAAAATTTACCAGTCAGAGAATCAAAACCCCAAATTCAATGCCGAAAAAGGCTAAAAAGAATCAAAATTGGTTTCGGTCAACCGATGAAAGGAGTGTTAAAAAACCTAGCTTATCTCGAATAGTCCACCAAATCACACATAAAACAAGCTACAGAGAACGTAACTGAAGCGAAAAACCTGCCCACACCCTAAAGAAACGAACTTTACTAGTACAAATGGAATTAAAAAATAATGATAGATTGAGCAACCTTAGGCCGAAAACAAAAGAATTTTCGACGAGTTAACGACGAAAAAGAAAAGGAGGACCTTTAGGTTATGATCAGATGAAGTAACGCTTCGGAGGGCTAAGAGATAATGGTGCGAATTGGGTCTCAGCCCAGAACGAAGCAGGGGAAAGAGAAGAGAGAAATATTCTGTGCAAGCACAAGCAGTATTTCTGGTGGAGCTGTACACCGCTGCGTGTGGGACCGCCTTAGGGCCACGTCAGCATTCATGGTATTGGGCCCACATTTGGGCTCTAATTGGGCCTATTAAACCTACTATTGTTTCAATTTCCTTTTTTCCTTAATATTTTCTTATAGGATTAATGTCTCTAAGGTCTGCCTGGGTGAACTTGTAGTAAAAAAAAACCACCATTTTTTCTCATTGTCAAGTAGGTCCATTCTAATACACTTTTGTTCAATTAAACCCAAAATATTGATGTGGTTTCACGTTTTTAACCTTAGTTGCAGAAAATCATCTGCGAATGAAATTTTGCATGATTCGCCGTCCATTATTCCTTTTTTCAGAGATTTCTTCTTCTATATTTGATCGTTTGATGCTGGGTTGATTGTTACTACATTTTTCAGATTCAATTGCCTATTTTTTCTGTTCTAATTTTCGTTTTTTTGTTTCGACGGTTTCTCCGTTTTCATCGTCGGTTCTTCCTTGTTCCGAATTTTTGTTTCCTAATGGATTGCAGTTTCTCATTGTTGATTAAGTATAGAGAGGAGACGTTGGTTGTCAACAATTCACAAGTTTCAAGTTTCAATGATCTGATTTCCACTGTTTTTTATTGATTTATGCAGTTTTGAACTTAACTTTATTATTCTATCCAGATTATGCAAAAACCAGAATAAACTAACAAGAGAACCATCAAGATAAATTTTTGAACCATATGCACATAATCTTAAAACCATTAGATTTATTTTTCATACGAGATGGTTTATTTTTTATATGTTACTGGTTTACTTTGTACTCATTGTTGATTATTTACTTTGTACTCACTGATGGTTTAGTTATCTTCAGTTGATGGTTGTGTGTTGATTTATGCAGTTTGGAACTTAACTTTATTATTCTATCCAGATTATGCAAAAACCAGAATAAGCTAACAAGAGAACCACCAAGAGGAATTTAGGTTTCTGGTTTCTGGTTTCGCGAGGGTTTTGACAGAGACGAGCGAGAACCATTACATCAGACATTGTGAACCATAAGAACATATGTAATGAACCATCAGCACATAAGTAATGAACCATCTAGTTTGAAATCCAAAACCATTACTGTTTTCATTTGGTTGTGAAATATAATCTCCAGCGAGAACTGTTTTCATGGATGTATATATATCTGCCCTTGCACAATCTCCTCCTCTCCTCGCTGCCGTCGACGGCGGAGGTGTTACTATCACTAGCAGAGGAAGATTGGATCCTGGCGACGGCAAGGGATGGCAGAGACGAGCGATCGGAAGCGTAGATAAGGAGATACCAGAAGACGAAAATAGTGCAAGAAGCGATCCAGAATTTTTTGAGTGATCTGGGAGTCTCCATGGCTCTTCTAGAGGGTGCGGCTGAGTGAGAGAGAGAGGGGGGGAAGAAGGAGGGGACAATTGAAGTGGAGATGCGCGATTTATATGGGTGGTTTTTTGGTCCATCCACTTGTAATTTGGGGCCGCATGATAATAAGTTTTTTTGATGGTTTTTTTTGCCCAATATTTGGTCATAATGGACCGGCCCGTCTTTTTCCCCTTCTTATATAATGAATGCATCTGTTGAGGCCTAATAAGTAATGTGGTTCAATTTATTTTTTTGGAAATTAAATGATTAATTTAAACAGAAATAATTGATTGTTTATATGATTTAGAAACAATTGATCATTTAATTAGACTTTAATACCTCGTATAGATCTTGTTCAAAATAAGAGCAATCTCTTAATTACGACTGCTTCTTTTAGTTAACTAATTACACTAATTATTAATTGTTGTCAAGAACTTGATCCTTAAATGTCTGATGCAAAGCACTCTGTTTGTGTAAATTAATTCAATTCAAATCCATGCATTTGGAATTTTTTCTTAATTAATATTTTTATTATGTACTCCACTTTATTTAAAATGGGTTTGAAATTATATTTTATGCTTGAATAGCTTTGTATTTTATTTCAACACTTGGGATATATACCTTCTATTACAAATTATAATTTGTGCTAATTACAGGGATTCTTGTAGCATCTTTGTAATAAAATTATTGTAACTACATAAATATATACATATATAAAGAAATTGAAAAAAAAAATGAAAATTAAGATGCTTGAAAATTAATAGTAACAGTGGACTAACAAGAAACACCTGATTTAATTTGGATTAATCCAACTTTCAAAACCTTCCAAGAGATTCACATTCATTAGTCCCTTTCAAAACAATTTTATCCTAAAATGAGGTATAGTATTATTATTTTTTTTCTTCTTTCATTCTTCAATTGCTTTCGTGCTATTGTTTATTATTTTCTTTTGTTGAACCTTAATATAATGGTTAGGAAGTCTTTTTCAGAAAAGACATTAGGTCATATTATAGAATAAAATAAAATAAAGAATGAGATGCATAAATATTAATAACTAATGTATACTCACATTGACATAGTCACAAGTGGCATATCTTGTGTTCTCAACTATTTTAAGATTAATTAATAATATTGGACTTGATTCATTTTCCTACTTTTATTGCCTTTATAAAATTGTCATGAGTTGCTTGCCTACATTAAACCATAAAGAAAACCATTATTCACATGGGATGATCAATAACTTCTTTTTTTTTATTACTTTATTTCACATGGATTCATGCCCAAGCAATTTCCATATTCTTATTCTGCAAGAAACCTTTCTCAAAAAAAAATAATAATAATAAAAAATAAAACCCAATTTAACATCATCACTAGTAAATCAAAATTGGGAAATAAATTGATGCTATGTAATTTTATCTTTGAATGATGATTATATTCCTAAATTATATAATCATATGCAAATTTAGCGTTATCATAATGAATTCATCTAAAAAAATTAGTGTCAAATAAATTTGTTATCTACATGAATATTATGTCCTCTCAAAAAAACCTAATGAGTAGCATAATTGTGAATAGAAAACTATTCTAGCGATATGCCCACGAAAATATCGAATTGGATGGATCCCAAATTGATGGGTTAATGTAAGCGTATCCATGTAGGTATATGCACTTTTTGAATAGGAATTCGTTTTTTGAAAGATCCCGACTTTCGTACTTTAGAGGGTCTCCGAGATCTTTTTGATGATTTATGGTGTGGATATCTATCTAATTTGATTGATTGCGTAAAATCCGCAATAGGTTATCCATGCAGTTATAAGCACTTTTTCGAATGATGGACCGTTTTTCAAAAGATCCTGACTTTCATACTTCGGTGATTCTCCAAGATCCTTTCGATGATCTATGTTGCGGATACATACTTAATCCGATCGATTGCGTCATACCTAATCCGATCGATTGCGTAAAACCTGCTATAGCCACAGGGGGAAAAACCCTTTCAGAATGAATATTATAATATTCAATTATATCAGCTACTCCACTTATCAATCATTACCCACCGAATTCGATGTCGGTATTCCTTATTTTTAAGGTTGTTGTATATAGAAGTCAAACTCAAGAAAATTGAAAAAATACTTAAAATTTTTTAGTAACTTCTTAGATTTCAATTCGCAAGTTGACGAACTTCTCCCCTTCTCTCCCTCTCTCTTTCTCTAACAACCTCTGCTGCAAGTACACACAGTTTCTTTCTCTTTCTACATCTATACATACATAAGCACAAGAAATCACGATGCATATACCTGAATACGTTGCGTAATTGAAAGCCCAGATCCATTTCCTTTCGCAGTTACTTTTCAAACTGCAAAAGATCTTTTCTTTGCATAGAACTTTAACTCCCTTGTAAAGATTCATTCAAATTCTGTGCCCCTGCTTCGGTTTTGTCTTTTTCTCCAAGAAATATCTCTTTACGTCGCTTGCCCTTCGAAATCTAGCAAGGGATTATTGCTTTTGCATTCGGTTATTTAAAGTGTGAGTCTTGAGATCGTATTGTGGTGCATTGATCATTTCCTTTTCTGTGGTAATTCCAGTGAGTTTCTTCTAATTGAATTCTCACTCTACTTAATTTCTCGAAATTCTCTTGAGCAATTTGTAATAAAAGTCTGTGTTTAATTCCTTTTTCTACATGTGTCGTGATTTGAGGATTTTGTTTGTTTCCTGATTCGAATATCGATGTATTGTGAAAAAGATCGTTGGCCCATTTCCTTTTCCATCTTTCTATTGGTTGTGAATTGATGCATAATTTCATAAAGATTGGATTGAGGGTTTTAGGTTTTGATCTTTGTATTCGAGTATCAGTTCTGTTTCATTCGTTATTGATCGATATAATCCGAGTTTCTAGTTGAAAATGTGCTCTATTTGTTGCTTTTTCTTAACAATAGACAGGTTTCTAAGGTTTCTAGATCAATTAATGTTGTCCTTTGTAAGACCAACCTTTGTCTATTAGTGAGTTTGGAGTTTTGCAGGTTCCTTAAGCTGTAGTTTTTCTTCTATTGTTGTTGCTGCTGCAAGTGTATTCCCACTGTAGTGTAAAATTGTTTTGTTATTGTTCTACACTTGTACTTGTTAGGGCTAAAAATGGGTGGTTTGGTGTAGTTTCATATTCTGCATTAACCTCAGAATCTTCTTTGAACTGAACTGGTAGGCAGGAAATGTGGGATGTGTTCTTGGCTAGGAAGATCGGTGTCCTCATGTCTGCATCCTTTCAGTCGATATGCCCGTATGAACCGGGACGATGAGGATGGCAGTGCAGGGGGTGAGGACGATGGACTCCTATGGTCCAGAGACCTCGAGAAGCATTCCCATGGCGAGTTTTCTTTTGCAGTGGTGCAGGCAAACCGAGTCCTTGAGGATTACAGCCAGGTTGAGACGGGTCGCCAAGCCACCTTCGTTGGAGTCTACGATGGCCATGGTGGGTGTGAGGCTGCAAAATACATCTCTGATCACTTGTTTGAACATCTACTAAGTGAGTCTTGTTTGCCTTGCCCCTTTCGATCATTAACTGCACGAGTATACCGTTGCACGGACTGACACTCCCGTATATCTTACAGAACTGGCTAAAGAGACCGGAACAATCTCCGAAGAAGTTGTTAGAAACGCGGTGTCTGAAACAGAGAATGGTTTTCTAACTATTGTTCGGAGAGCCTATGAGGTTAGGCCAGATATTGCAGCAATCGGGTCGTGCTGTCTGGTTGGAGTTATCTGGAAAGGTACACTTTACACTGCTAATCTAGGCGATTCAAGAGCTGTGATCGGCTATTTGGATCGACCGAAACGAATTGTTGCTGAGCAGCTCACGGCTGATCATAACGCCTGTATGGAGGAGGTGAAGAAAGATCTGAAGATGTCACACCCTGAAGATTCACAAATAGTAGTTCTCAAGCAAGGCGTTTGGCGCGTCAAGGGCATTATACAGGTTTTCTTACGACTCGTTTCGCCTTCGCCTTCCACGTGCTTTCTTGGTTGATGCACATGCGTTCGTTTCATTTGATCGAATTTGTTTATGATAGATATCGAGATCAATTGGGGACGCGTATCTAAAGAGGCCGGAGTTTGCTCTTGGTCCTACCTTTCCTCGGTTTCACCTTCCGGAGCCTCTTCGTGGTCCGGTTCTACGAGCTGATCCAGACACAGTGACAAGACGTCTACAACCGAAAGACAAGTTCATCATATTTGCCTCTGATGGTCTTTGGGAGCACTTGACCAATCAAGAAGCTGTTGAGATTGTTCATAACAACCCTAGATCGGTGAGTTCTTACATTCTCTCTCTGCATATCCATATTCTTCATCTGAGGCACTCCTTTTCTTGTACAACCAGGGTATAGCAAGAAGGCTGGTCGTATTAGCTCTGAAGAAGGTGGCCATGGCAAGGAAGATTCCCTACAGCCAAATCAAGAAACTCGATCAAGGCACAAGGAGACGTTTGCATGATGACATCACAGTCGTCGTTCTCTTCATCGATCACCAGACCCCGGAGGAGCTTGCTCCGGAGCTATCGCTCAGAGGGTTTGCCGATACGGTTGCATCATCACATTTTCAATTCTAAGGACCAAATGAACCAGTCAGATTTGAGATTGCCAGACAGACAGACAGTTCATTAAATTTCGTTATTTTATGTTTTTTTGTCAACCTACATTTATACTTATTACATTGATCCCATTAGACATTCGTGTCATGTCTGCCTCTCTCGAAATAAAGAAACAAATATAATTTGTTTCCGAAATAATAAAAGCAACTAATAAACCTCTCATTAATGTGATTTTGTAATTTGCACGAGAGATCAAGTTATTGTGTACTCCTTTCATATAATAATGAACATTCCAAAATGAAATAATAGATCGTTATTAACAGAATATTATTATTAACAGAATAACAGGATAGAGGGAGGATAGAGGGAGTATCCGGTAAGATTAGCACAACGGCAATCAATCAAGACAACATGCAAACAGAAAGTTCAGTATAGAGAAAAGCATATGAATATATCCTTCACCAAAAACTCAAATCATAATAATAATAATACTTTAAATACACAAACTCTTCTACAGAAATGGGAAAAATGAATATCGTCGCCATGTCCAAAGCTTCAAATCTTAAAATTTAAAAAGCTCATAGCAGCATAAACACAAGGAAAAGCAGATAGAAGCTGAATAGCGAGCATAGCAAATCTCTTCACCCAAGTTTTCCAGCCATGATTTCTTCTTAGAAGCACTTTCTGTGGACGATTGACGGCCCAGATTCGTCGTACTCTGCCTTAGCAATCCACATCTGCAAAATTCAACAACCCAAGTCAGTCGCCACAAATTCTATCTCCTTCATCGTTGGTATTATATGTATTTCACACAATCTGAACGCATATAATACCTGCTGGAAGGTGCTGAGGGAAGCCAAGATGGAACCTCCGATCCAGACACTGTACTTCCTCTCAGGAGGCGCAACCACCTTAATCTTCATGCTGCTAGGTGCTAGAGCAGTGATCTCCTTGCTCATCCTGTCAGCAATACCTGGGAACATAGTTGAACCACCACTGAGGACGATGTTACCATACAGATCCTTCCTGATATCGACGTCACACTTCATGATAGAGTTGTAAGTGGTCTCGTGAATTCCAGCAGCTTCCATTCCGATCATTGATGGCTGGAAGAGGACCTCTGGGCAGCGGAATCTCTCGGCACCAATAGTGATGACCTGTCCATCAGGAAGTTCGTAGTTCTTCTCCACAGCAGAGCTGGTTTTTGCCGTCTCCAGCTCTTGCTCATAGTCCAAAGCAATGTAGGCCAGCTTCTCTTTAATGTCCCTCACTATTTCCCGCTCGGCTGTGGTGGTGAATGAGTAACCTCTTTCTGTCAATATCTTCATGAGGGAATCAGTCAGATCACGCCCGGCCAGATCGAGACGGAGGATTGCATGAGGGAGTGCATAACCTTCGTAGATCGGGACTGTGTGGCTAACACCATCACCAGAGTCGAGAACAATACCTACAAGCAACAAGCACAAACCAACCATCAATGACATCAGGCTTTATCCTTTAAATATTGGGTCAAGAAATATATGTTCTGTAATAATCTGAGAGAAGCATTAATCCTGCACAACAGATTCTTGAAGAAAAGGTATAGAATCTATTGAGATACTATTTTACTCATGAATCCATCATAAATTTATATTGAGATACTATTTTGAAAGGCTTCTCACCCTATGGTATTGTTCTATCATTGAGACACAAATAGGATATCAGACTAAGATTAGTGATGCTACAACAATATTAACAGTATCAAACTCCGGTGTGGAATATGCAAGAAGGTTAAATATCTCATTGATACTACTAGGGTATCATTCAGAAAAGAACTGTGATGACTGATAACATAATTTGTAACGTGGTTAAATATTTTTATCACCTGTTGTACGACCACTGGCGTAAAGGGAGAGAACAGCTTGGATGGCAACATACATGGCGGGGGCATTAAATGTCTCAAACATAATTTGGGTCATTTTTTCACGATTGGCCTTGGGATTAAGAGGAGCCTCAGTCAAGAGAATCGGGTGCTCTTCTGGGGCCACACGAAGTTCATTATAGAAAGTGTGATGCCATATTTTCTCCATGTCATCCCAGTTGCTGACGATACCGTGCTCAATTGGATATTTCAACGTCAAAATACCTCTCTTGGATTGAGCCTCATCACCAACATATGCATCCTTTTGGCCCATGCCAACCATCACACCAGTGTGACGAGGGCGGCCAACAATGCTAGGGAAGACAGCCCGTGGAGCATCATCTCCAGCAAATCCAGCCTGACATCAGATCAGTTTATATATAACATTACAATATTAAACTGTAAAAATGACCAAAACGTCCTCTCCTCATCAAATCATTACTGGAATAATCGAGAAAAATATGCTGTAATTTATTTGACATAATGATTACCTTGACCATTCCAGTTCCATTGTCGCAGACAAGAGGCTGAATATCCTCGGCTTCGGCCATTTCTGAATGTGCTGTGGAGAAACAACATTACTATTATTTTCAAACTTTTTCATTATGTCAAAATAAACAAGACGATCACATTGTCCCAGCAACAATGTAAAATCTTAATGCATCTTAAGCCGATCTGAACAATTGAAGGCGAAATTTAATCAAATTACTTTTCCCTTCAAACAGCTAATGAGAATATAGCCTTGTTAACTAGTTCCATCAAAGTTAAATCGAATATTAGCAGTCCACGTCATATATTCTCCACAAGAGTCATTTTCTATACTGCTGCCACCATATCATACACCATCTATCTAGGAGACGCAACAAAAATCAATTTCCGATGCAATACTTATGTATAAACACTTATCAACAGTCAAGTCAATCAGTCAATAGGTTCAACTCCAAATCATTAACATCCCAACAAAATTCAGTGTAGATCCACATCGAAATACAGCAACATTCATAAGTCAATCAG
The DNA here is from genome assembly GCA_026898415.1 of Leonotis leonurus. Lineage (NCBI taxonomy): Eukaryota > Viridiplantae > Streptophyta > Magnoliopsida > Lamiales > Lamiaceae > Leonotis > Leonotis leonurus. The sequence continues at coordinate 3,768,981 of JAPKLX010000017.1, forward strand.
CAACTGAAACAATTCCACATCAAATTTCAACATCTATAAATCTCAATACAACCATTTTCAGATCCATGAATCCCGACTCACAGATAATGAGCAAACTAGCAGATCTCGTAACACAAATAACCGATTCTCACAGATCAAGATAATCAGGAAATGAAACACAACACCAACACCAGAGTATCAACATCTCACCAAAATGAACATAAAAAACCGAATCCCTTCCAGATAACCTACCTACGAATCGGATCTTACTACACTGAACTACAACCTTTCAAGTCTATAACCGTACCTTTGAAACGCTGCTGGAAACGAGTATCGCACTAGCTTCGAGTCTCTCTCTCTAGCACTGTAGACAAATTCCGCCCCTCTCGTTCAAAGGAAACTACAAGTGAAGATTAGTGCTTGAACGAAATTCAGCTTATAATGAACCCCAGATCCACACTCGGGCTAATCTCAGCCGTTGATTTGGTCCGATGTACGTCCGTGATGCGTGCGGGCCCCACGACAGCAACACAATCCTGGCACTTTTAGCTGGCTTGGCTTTTTAGTTTTTGACGGATGTACCCCTCCTTTTTACACCATTTCCTCTTTTTCGTGCCCGGGTCTTTCGAGGTCAATTTCGGACACACACATCTATACTCTATACTTCTTTCTCAAAGACAAAGTCTCTCTCTTACAAAATGAGTCCAACGAAAATCGAGAAATTTTTTTATAATAAAAATATATTAAAAAAATAAAATCAAGAATTTTTCTCCTCCATTAATATATTGAATCTAAAATTTCTACACAACATATTTCACCATCCATTTATTGACCACGTAAAATTAGAATTATCACAAATTATGTCCTTTTAAAATCCACTCATTTTCAAAAGCTTTTGAACCATATAACTGTGGTTAATTAATTTTAATTCTACTTTTACAGCTATTTCCTTACATGATTTAGAAAAGGTTTAATTGTAAATATATGATTATTGAGATATTGATGAGATTTGAAGAAAATAGTGGTGCTACTACTGCAAATTTATGAATTAAAAGTACCAAGATTTTGACCATTTAATGTGAGAACGGCAAAATATTTAAATCTTTCATGTTGAACATTACCATAATAAAAAAATAAAATGAGTGCAGCTGAATAATTGTGGTTCCCAAATTGACACTGGGGCATAACGTGTCCATCAATTGCGCAATGAGGGCAATTTTGCCTAAACACCACATAGATTAAATTTTGTATTATCCACGGAAAAAAAAATGTTATTTTGATCCGGTACATACTTTTTTTAATAGTATGTTTCGATTTTTATATAAAAATGTGTCGTGAATGAAGTTTTAACTCACCTAATTTATTATTTTAAATAATTATGTGTATTGTAGAGTTTAAATTACGCTTCTTTTATTTTTTAATTGAGTTGGTTGTATTAAGTGGGGTGAGTTATCTTACTATAAACGTAAAATTTTAAAATGTAAACGGACTAAAATTATAAAATGTAAATAACTTTTATGGACAATCATTTACTCCGACATCATCTAGGGTTTCTTAGACAATGTAATATTTTACACTGGATAAATCCTTAACCCTCCATCTCTTACTAAGATTGAAGAATATTCTTATGAGTTATGGTCAATACAGGGTACTTCTCCTGTTCGAACTGAGGTTTGAAACTAAAGCCATCATCAGGAGGATAAATTGGACAATTCAAATGTGATCCAATGTAAATCCAACTTTCAATTCACTTGTGGGATCAGCAATGATAGATAACTACGTGGGCTGACGGCAAAGTGGCCAACAATTGAATAGGTTAGTGTAGCAAATTGTAATTTATTGTATTTACTCAGTCTTTATTTAATTTATTAATATATATTATATAAAACAAAATGAAGCATAACCTCATGCTCAAATTTACCATATCTCGATCTTTCTTGTTTCGTTATTTATTTCAAATTTATCATTAAACAACATTGCCAGATACAAAAAGTCGAATATTTATCCTATATATTCTTAGGGTTGGGGTTTATCAAAAAATAGAAAGAAGAGGGTGTTTAATTATTTTGATAACCAACTTTGATGTCTCATAAAGAGGTGATATCACCACTCTTCTAAAGAGCTTTTGGGTCCAACTTTAGAAAAGGATGTAGTTTAATAACCAAATAATTAAATAAATATAAATTGCTTTGGTGTAAAAACATGTGTTGAGATTGAGAAGGTGTACATGTCTATATCACTCATGCCTAAATACATATGGTTTGCAGTCTTTAATGGAAGATATATACTTATCATTTTCATGTGCCTCAAAAGTCATGCCTTCTATTCTAACATTATTAAACTCCCAATATTTAGTTTGTTGCATCAATTCTTGTTGGGTTTCTTTTCTTGCCTTAAAAGTTTTTGGCATCCCACATTTCTGTGTGCTGTGGTGATAAATGATTAAACTTGGATCTCAATTCACTTTCAATGGTGATAAATGGTGGTAGAATCACCAAGAATAAGTATTCTTGTGCTATGTTGGGTTTGGAAACACTTTCAATGATGATCTATTTATTTTTATTCACACTCATAAGTTAAATTGATAAAATATATATATGATTAGCTCGATTATTTGTATCAATAGAATCAAGTTGGATTCGGGCTGGGATAATGGCGCCCGTTCAACATCAGTTTCAAAAGGTTTTGCTCATGCTGGAGGGAGCATCCCCACTTAGTGATCGGTCTGCTAGTTCACGCAAATTCGAAAAAGTTATCACGGAGGAGCCACCTGTAGGGAAACCTGCACGTGTAGTTCTAGACGGGCTTTTATGAGGAATCTAATAACCTTGCTTCTGTTCGCAGCTAGTGCAACTCTCCTAACTATTTATATAATCAATTATATCATATAAATTAATCGTCATCGTATAGTATACAATATATAGCTATTAATTTAAATCTTCTATATAATACAAATTGGAACAATGTGTGCCACATCAACATCACCCTTCTTCAAATCACTACATTTCAATTTTGGATTTTTCTCATTTTTTAAAAATTTTAAAATCTCAAAAATCACTAAAATTGCATTAATTTTCATCCAAAAATCAATTTACCTACCATAATCATCCTCCATGGAATAAAATTGCATTAAATTTTTAACGAAAATTTAATGATTTACCTACAAATTAATGGACATTTTAATACTTCATCAGCTTATATTAAATTAAATAAAATTGAACTATAATATTTTCAACATAATTTTTAATTTACAATCATATATATATATATATATATTAAATGAATACATATATATTGGAGGTATCTCTTTAATTTATGGTTTATGTGTCATCACCAATTCAACACAATTCATCATTCCTATTTACCTTTATTATCAATTTTTAAATACCATCGAGTAGGTAAAAGTATAAAATACCACAATTTTAACTAACTATTTGGCCCATCGAGTAGGTAAAAGTATAAAATATTAATAGAACCATCGAACCTATATAAATACCAAAAATTTATATATTGCACATCACTATTTAATATTTCCTATTAATTAGTTGGTGAAAGAATAATTTTAAGTAACATAATAATTAAAATTATAAATACATAATTTTATTTTTTTTTAAATTTAATTTGAAATTATTAAATTTATCAAATAAATCGTTTATTAATTAAAATTTTCTCCTAATATTCATCTATAATCTATATATCTATATAATAATTAATACAGTCACAATCTATCATTCATATTTATTTTAAATTTTAATATTACTCATTAATTAATTCTAATATTTACTAAAATTTTAATTATTATTAAATTGACTAAGAGTTAAAAGATAGCATATACTATTATTTTTATCAGAAAATTTAATTTATTCTATTATTAAATTATCAAATAAATAATTGATTGATTAAAACTTTTCAAACAATATTAAACTATAATTTAATTTTAAAAAAATTGGTTGTGAAACTATATGTAGTAAAATTTAAATATTAAACTAATAAGTTAATATTTTGAAATATTTTATATTTTTTAATACTTGATTAGTTACTTTGGTTTATAACAATTAACCTATATCTATATAATAATAAATAATACAAATATATTTTAAACTTTTTTTCTTATTTCATGATTCTATCTAAACAATTAACCTATATATTATAACAAATTATACAAATTTATTAAAATATATTATTTTTAAAATTATAAATGAACTTTTAAAATTATATTTATAATTTTATATAAGATAATTTTCCGTCGATTTTCGACGGGCAACACGCTAATTTAAATTATAATAATATACTAAAAGGATTCGAACTCGTGAGTTCTAAATTAATGCGTGTATTAAAAAAATATAATCATTAAATTAAAAAATCAAAACCGAAAATTGTGACCTATAGATTTAAAAATTAATATTTTACCATTAGATTAATATATACATGTATATTTTTTTAATTAAATTTAAATTATCTCAAATCCTTGTGTTGATTAATATCACATTAATTAATGACTAATATTTTTTGCTAGATGAAAGGGAAAATTCAATAATTAAACACATGTTTGTAAACTAAAATGTCTACACCATTTATTTATTATCCAAAACTAAAAAATCAAAATGGGCAGTTTTTATGGCGGTTAAAGAGGTTTTACAACGATAAATACAGCAATTTACAGTACCATTCGATGACACCCATCTTCTTCAAGCTGGCCCATCCTTTATGTTTTTCTCACACACTAATTTCGATATATTTTTCTCGTTCTTGATATTGGATTTACATTCTCCAAAAGATTTGTTTGCGCATACTATTTGCAGCTACATCAAAAGCTACCGCAGCTGAAATTCGTGAGGTTGATAATCGATTTGAATTGAATTTCTATGATGCTTAAAACTATACAGATTCTTGGTTCTTCATCCTCTTCTGCGTGTTGTTTTTCCCTACCCCACAGATTAAAGAAACCTTATTCGAATTTCCAATTAATTCCAAGAAACCCAATTATAACCGCGGTTTCGAAATCTCCAAACTCACATTTTCGTGCTTTTCAATTTCGAAACGGTTGTCTTTCTAGAGCTTTTCAAATGTCGCACACTCATTCCGAGTCAACCCCAGATGGGGGCCCATCTCCCACTTCACCCTCATCGTCTGCTGCAATTCAATCAGCTGTGAGTGTTTCCTCTCGATTTTTTTATTTATGTTTTAGGGTATAAAGAAAAGACCAATGATGCCCTAGGTGTTGATATTGTATGGATTATGTTATCGGATTAAAGTGCAGGATCAGATTTTAGGTTAATGCTGCTCTCTGTGTGCTGTGTAAATTTGTTTTTAGGATGATCTTGATTCATGCTTCTTTTTTCTTTCAGGATTTCTTTATTTTTTTATATGTTATCTGTCGTATTTTTCTGTTATTTAGATTGTTGATTTACGGAAGAATCCACCATGAATGAAATGCATTACCTTAAAAAGTTTTTGTTCATAAAATATATTTTAAAATTATTTTTATTCACAAAATTAAAAATTACCTTTTATGTTGAATCAATCTTGACCCTTCCTTTAATACATTTAAAGTATGATGGATTTTCCCGTTGATTTACTATGATGATTTATGATGTTGCATGGGCTTAGCGTAAGTTTGTATACACTTTGGTTTTAAGCTGTGAAGATTGATGCAAACGCCCATAGGTTATCTTTCAGTTGCCTATAGTTTTGAATAAAACTTATAAATGTAGAATCAGAAATCTAGTTAAGTTGCATAACAATCTTTCGTTACGAACCACAACTCTTGTTTTTTGGCCATGCCTTTTGCTCTACTTGCTTGGTGAATGACTGTTTGTGGTGCTTCCAATGATTTGATTGTCTATCTTATTGCACGGCGAGGTTGGAGTTAAGCTAATCTTGGTTCTGAGAATAAGCAGGGGTTTACTAAGAAAATCAATTTCTGCCAATTGTGTGGTGGACCAACCAAGCACGAGGTACCTGATGGGGAGGAAAAGATGAGAGCTATCTGCACTCGTTGTGGGGAAATTACTTATGATAATCCGAAAATGGTAAGTGTTGTGGAAGTGACGAAATAAATGAAGACTCTCAAGATATTCTAGGTACACAGAGTTATATACACTATACGGTGTCAGAGTAATTTGGCTATGTCAAGATAGTTATGTAGAAGCTATGAAGACTCTTTTTTGGAACTTGGAAGTTCTCCTTTTAATTTGCAGGAGTAGCAGGAAGAAAAGGATGGAGAAAAAAAATTGTATTCAATGTTTGATTTGATTGTTACTTCTCTAGAGACTCCTATAATTTAGAGAAATCAATGTCATTTTGATTAACTTGATCAGGATATACTAATGCAAGGTTGTCATAATCTTTATATAATTCTGATGATTAGTCCTAACAAGCATGGTGTCCATGAAATATAACTCTTGTGGAACTCTCACTGTATTCTCTGGTCATTATATTATTAAGTGATTTTTCTGAGATCTCAACCTATCTATCTTTTTTTACTACAAATTTATAGATAACATGAATTATTCCCAGCCAGATTTCAGTGGCTACCGAAATTTCAGATAGCTACAGCTCTAGTTTACCTTAATCCCAAGAAAAACTTTCTTTTACATTCAGGATGATAATGCCATCTATGATGTTGTTGCAGTTGTTTTTTGATTATCTGCTGTGGAAATGAAGAGCTGAAATTTTTCTTGCGTACCTTGATTACACTAGTAACTTTGATGAGATGGTTCATAGGTTGTTGGCTGCCTCATTGAGCATGAAAACAAGATACTCCTTTGTAAAAGGAATATCGAACCATCTTATGGTCTTTGGTAAGCATTTCTGGAGTTATCTTTTAAACCAACCTATTCCTGCTGATTATTGTAGATTATTGCAACTGGCTGTTTTTACTGCGTATGTAGGACACTTCCCGCTGGTTACATGGAGATTGGCGAGTCTGCGGCTGATGGTGCAATTAGGGAAACATGGGAAGAGGCAACTGCAGAAGTCGAGATCCAGTCCCCATTTGCTCAGTTGGACATCCCTCTTATTGGCCAAGTAAGGAATATTCTTAATGATTTGCATTCTTTGTATTTATGGTTATGATTTAATGGTTTCGAGTCTTTCAACAGACGTATGTCATATTCCTGGCGAAGTTGAAGAGACCTCACTTCTCACCAGGTCCCGAGTCATTAGAATGCAAGCTTTTTGCGCCTGAGGATATTCCATTAGATTCTCTTGCATTTTCTTCAATGCTGGTTACTCTAAACTTGGTATGTTCTTCTATGTGTTATCTAAAAGAATCATTCTCGTCCAACTTATCTATCTTGTTCTTATATCTATATTGTATGTCTGTAGTACTTGGAAGATACAAAAATCGGCAGACCTAAGTTTCACTACGGCATCATCAACAAAAAGTGATCTCCTCAGACCCTAGATTTGCTCGATGATCTTATTTTCTAGCTCATTGCCTAACCACGGTTTTTGGCAGGCCTGGAACGAGCCCGTCTGATATCCACGCGTACACTCTGGATAGCCATATGAGATGTTGAAAATGGAGGAATGGAAAATAGAGGGATGATTGTAGTTGATAGGCTCTAATACTTGCTTCATTCATTCATGTAGTTGATTCTTCACTACTTTTCTGTCTCTGCTTGATGCTGATTGTCCTGTAAATTCATTCATTCTGATAATGCAGTTGATAATTGGTAGTATAACTTCAAAGCATAATCTTCATAAAATCAAGACATGCAACCAAAATATTCCAATTTGTCAACACAGGCCCCAACTTCTACTTTTTTCGATTGTAACAAGTAATTTTTTTACGACTGGTTTTTCCGAGCAGTTTTTTATGATCTCGTCTCGTATCTTGATGATGTAATCCTGGTAAGTACTGCTATAATCATTTTCTGATATTCTACAAAGGTGTTAGGTATATATGTGAAATCAGAGTGTGATGCATTGCATGAACACTTAGTTGCCCATTTTGTTGATAGTAGTTAAAGCAAGTGAAGGGAAGCGGTCGATGCAGCTAACAACTGGAAATCTACTTCTCTTTCCCATTCACACAAGACTGTATTTTTATTTCTCATTTCTTGAATTGATGTTGAGATCTAGAAACCACGAAATGGGAAAACATGGGCCAAGATGTAAGACTTTGGATTTATTGAATCATTTTTTTCTTTACATCTCTTAATTATGTGACTATGTCTTCATATGTAGTTGTGAGCGTTGACGTTTGAAAATTGGTTACTTGTGTCTTCATTGAATAATTACCACTCCAATTTCCAAGTCAAGAAATAATATATGGACGATATAAATGAAAGAGGACTCTATTTGATGTTTTATTACAACAATATACACGTCCTAGTTGGTCCCTTTTTTTGGAAAAAAGTAGCAAGTGGGCGTTTTCTTAATTTATATTTATGTAAATTTTATACTAGATAACCCCATAATTTCTTACATTAGTCTCAATCAATTTTCTCGATTGTGGATTTGTTTCCAAAATATATGGACTAATCTAAAACAAGAGGTACTAAATTAGCGACATCATGAAACAGCTTAATTTCCTATTAAGAAAATGTAAACCTTAAGTAACCTTGCACGAAAAGAAACAAGATTGTAAATATTAGTCCTATGTAGTTGAGATTTGCAGCTTCCTTGTTAATTGGTATGCCAAACTTCATCAAGAGAGAGAATTAAAACACACACTAATATATATAGTTCTTAATCACTACTCCCTACTTAGCAATTAATCAATCAGTACTCTAATAATGTAATTACAAGCCAAATATTAGAAAAACAAATAATGATCATCATTCACACCCTAATTAAGCAAGAAGAGAAACAAACCATCATAAACTATTAAGGGCCCATTAAATCTGAATTAATTAGCAAGAAAAAATAATTAGCAACTTAGTTCATAGGCATGGATTGATTATATATATGGAAAGTGATCAAACTCCGAAAACCCACCCAAGAAACCTCCTCCACTATTTGCATCTCTCCATATCTCTTCTTCATCTTCTTCCTCCACTCTCTCTCCAAACGCTTCTTCTTCTGCTGCTGCTGCTTCTGCATGAAGTAGTCCACCCTGCTCCAGTTTCCTTGGCTCCTCCCCTCTCTCATCATCAACTCTTCTTCTTCTTCTTGTGCTTATGACTCTATCTACCTTGCTGCAGTTGAGGTTATGATCACCTGTTGTGGGTTTCCCGGTGAGCCTCTGCACCAGCTCTCTGAAGTTTGCAGCATCAGTCTTTATAATTTCTGGCGCAAATATGTGGATTATTCTGATTTTGGGCTTCTTTTTTGATATGGTTTGTGAAGTGTTGTGCATGGATAGTAGTAGTGGTGATGATGGAGCTGTGTTTTGATGATCACGAGATTTTCTCATCATCATCATCAACCCTTCTATTCTTTTAATCTTGATCTAGAGAGATAATCTGATGGAGAGTTGGTGTGTACGATATATATAATTGGTAAGAAAGAGAAGAGGAAGTTAATGTTTGCATATATGCATGACAATGTTTGTTTGTTTATATACATATATATATACTTGTTTGTTGAGAAAAGAACCCTCATAATAATTTAATTTGTTGAGGCAAGGATATCAATTAATGGATGAATCTTGCTTTGACATATATAGAATGGTCCCCCAAATTCCTCACTTCATACTATATAAATCCTATAAAATCACTAATGATAAATATGCATGTAAAAAAAATACAAAAATCACCGCCCATCTACAGTGGATATTGTTTATGCGTTACATATCATATTGATAAATAATAATCTTTTAATAAAAGTATACTTTTATCTTCTTCAGTAAGAGTTATTAATTATTGATTATGATAGTTTAGTAATGATTCAATCAATTCAAAAAAATATATAATTACTAATATAATAATGCACATTATGTAACATTGTTAACTTTTCAGACTATTAAGACCAAACAATTACATTGAAGTGGGCACAGTTGAATGTGTGATAGCAACTATAGTTGACACTTAACATGGAGATGGTCCAATACTAGAATGTTTAATACCAAATGCATCAACTGACAACAAATACTACATAAATAAGAGCAAACAAACATAAGCCGAACAGAGACAGACATCAACACTCAAGTAAGAATTTGCCAATTATCAACTAACTATCTCTACTCTATCACCAAAAGCTGCTACATCATCAAACCTATCACTTGCACTGCCTTTTTCACAGCCTACGCTCAAAAAAGAACCCTACAAAACACCTCTCATCCCATCTTACCCGGTTTTTCGCAGCTCAGCTGCACCATGAGCAAAATGACACCTATCTCCAAATGTGCACGACCCTTTCGTGAAGTTCTCACATAGCTTGGTCTTGAAATTGCTACCCGTGGAACCAGGGCCTCCACGTCCTCCGAAGCTCTTACCAGACCCAAGGGATGGACCAATGCTCACTATTAGCTCCCTCACCACTGCGCTAGCTTCCTGAATTTGTTCGAATGTACCTTCAAGCTCGATGTTTCTAAGATTTGGATCAGTCTCATGGTCTCTGATGGATAGCTTGGCCCCCGTTTGCCTGCAAATCTGCTTCGAGTTCACTCCTCCTTTTCCAATGACAGCGCCAGCAAGGGAAGCATCGACACTGATCTTGGCAGTGGCTGATGCGCCAAAACTAGCTGCAGGCCCTGGTATTGGTTGATCCATTCGGCCACCAAACCTGCCTGGCATAGGTCCAGGGCCAAGGGGGTCCTCGTGGGTTGATCCTATGGGTCTTCCGAGCTCCCATTCCCCGTGAGCAAAGTTGCATTTGTCACCAAATTTGCAGCCACCTTCACTTTTGAATTTGTTGCAGACTTTGGTTTTGACACCAGTCGGAGCAGAACCATTATGCGTATGCAGTAGACCACCACTTCTGGGTGTAGGAGCAGGGGGCAGGTTCATCATTTGAGCAACAGCATTATATCCACCAGGAACATGGTGGAGGAAGTGGCAATTTTCACCAAAGGGGCAACCAGAAATGCTGCAAGAACACAAAAAAAGCACAAATTGATGTTTGCTGCAAAAAAGTTCTTCACACAGAACACACGCTACAACTCAGTTATTTATTTCAGAATTGTTAGATAGGGGGAGGATACACTTTTTATCAAAACTTTTCTGAAAAGGAATGATACAGATAAATCTAACCTCCATATTGCACTAAGCCACTAAATGAGGTTTGTTTTAGTTCCCCAGATTACAAACGGCTTTTCAAGCTATGTTGGTTTAAGACACAGACCAACACTTGTACTAGGCCCCCCAAAATTTCAGTAAAAAGTTGCAAGAAAGTCAACATTTTTTAGTTCCAACATATCATTTAGTTTTGAGCCACACCCTAGTATGCAGATTGCATAGAAAACCTGAATTAAGGCAAACAACATAAATTCAACATATTGCAGGGACATGAACTTGAAAATAAATGCCGGAAAACTCTACAACCAAAAATTTAATGATTGAAAGGCTGATAACACTAAAAAAAATAGATACTCAACAAAGTGAATGAATTGAGAGATTTCCCTAACTGATTTATAGATTTATAGGTTCAAATTTGAAGAAAATTAACATTCAAGTACACTATAAGAGATCATTTTAAATGTCTTTAGGGCAAAAACTCATGATGCATCGGAGAATAAACCCAAGGAAATTCAAACTATCAACTATAACCAGACTTACTAGAGATAAACTACAAACTTCTATTGAAATTTAAGACTAACATTAGTTCCTCTTGGGTATTAAAACTTCAAATATTATATTAGGTAGGTTGAGATTTGAACCTGAAAAACTTCGTGCATGGCTTCAATTTGCTTCCTATACCACTTGATAAGTTGTCCATTTCTGTTGCAGAACATTAATTACCTCTTCTCAGTTAAAATTTGTATTGATTCTTACCATGATTCATATAATGCTTAAGAACATCAATGACACATACTAGCGCCCGGAACTTTAAAACAGACTCTAAAATCAGAAATTAACAAATTTTACAGCTAACCTTCCGAGAGAAACAAATACAACCACGACATAAGCTATACCAATATTATCATTTTGAGTGACTAACACAAAAAGTGAAGAAAAATAGATGATATTTCTAAGGAAATTAACCAGAAGTATCGTTTTGAGTTATTATTACAGAGCATCTTAACAAAAATTTACCCGCCACACAACGAAATTTAAATTTTTTTTCAACTTGTATGGAGAATCAAACGAATAAACACGTAGATATCTGAGAAAGTAAATAAAATACTTTAAACTCCAAAGAAGCGACCAGAACACCTCTACCTAAGCTTCACAAGGGGAAGAGGAAGAAAATGAGACTAAACGGGTAATCACGGATAAATCCTAACAAGTTCTCCCATCTCTCAAAACCTAAGTTGCAAAAATATACCTGGCTTAAATTTCTTGAAGCTGCCGCCGTTTGCAAACTCAGGTCGGCCTCTTTTGCGAGCATCCATAGCTGAGATATCGAACCGGTGCTCCTAAAATAAAATATTCGGGAAAAGGGAATTGTAGAACCTAGAGTGCAATAAAGATTAGACAGAAGTGAAAAACACCAAATAATTGGTGGAACTAGGGTTTTACTCGTGAGAGAAAGAGAGCGCGGCCATTACTACACCGTGATGTCAGGAAATATGAAGAAGCGGGATTCCGAAATTAATATTGATAAAACTCGGGTACTTCATTGATAAAGTAAAATATTATGGGGATCTCTTTGCAATTAAAAAGTTGTGTGTGATAAAGGGATTTCGCGTGCTCTCTAAGTGGCCTTTCTTTACTCCAAGATTAGTCAAATCCAAACTTGACATATTAAGTCAATAATGATATTATAATGCATAATATTTATTAAAAACATAAAAGAGAACCTTTTCAAATTCATCTAAATAGAAAACAACATCCTATTTCAATAACTAGTAAGTATAATCCCTTAATGAATATCATGACAAATTGCAGGATTAGATAAAAAATTCTCTCAAGAACAAAGAAAACCTGCTACACTGATACTACATTCATCTTAAATTCTGAAAAATCATCAACTACTTAGCTGCTACAAGATTTAATCCATCAGTTCTATCACTCTGCACAGCAAAACAAAGAAAATCAAGAAAATACAACCCACACAGGACAGACTGTCCTGTATTCCTAAGCTCATATACTTGATTCTATCCTGTTTTCCTTAGCTCAGCTGCACCATGTGCGAAATGGCATCTATCTCCGAAGGTGCACGACCCTTTGGCGAACTTCTCACAGAGCTTGGTCTTGAAGTTGCTACCTGTTGAAGCTGCCGGTCCCCCAAACGATCTTCCCGGTCCGCCTGCTGACCCAGATGAGCCGATGCTGACGATCAGCTCTCTCACCATTGCACTTGCCTGCTGAATTTGCTCGAACGAACCCTCGAGCTCAATGTTTTTAAGATTGGGGTTCATATCGTGGTCTCTAATGGATAGTTTGACACCTGTTTGCCTGCATATCTGCTTCGAGTTCACTCCTCCTTTCCCGATGACGGCACCAGCCAGTGAAGCATCAACGCTGACCTTGGTCGTGGCTGATGCACCAAAGCTAGCTGCAGTAGGTCCGGGGAGAGGTGGCTCAGGACGGGCACCAAACCTGCCGGGCATAGGTCCTGCACCACGGGGATCATCATGGGATGGCGCGATGGGTTTGCCGAGCTCCCATTCGCCGTGAGCAAAGTTGCATTTGTTGCCGAATTTGCAACCCTCTGCCGTTTTGTATTTGTTGCACACTTTGGTTTTAACGGCTGAAGGAGAAGAATTGTAGCCATTTTGGACGGGTGGCGGACCACCAACTGCACGGGGTGTGGGAGCAGGGGCCAGGTTCATCATATGGGCTACAGCATTGTAGCCCCCGGGAACGTGGTGGAGGAAGTGGCAGTTCTCACCAAAGGGACAACCCGAAGTGCTGCAAACACAAAAATTATCTGTTAATGAATGCGGGACAGATATTGGATCTTAATATTTCCAAAAGACATTAGATGGGAGAACTCCAATTTACTAAGTTAATCAACTTTTGCTGAAATTACTAACAAAATTTTGCTGATTACCACTCAGTATATCAAGTAGTCTGCTCCCAAACAGGGATATGAAGTTCGCCTAAGTTTGAATGGGGTATGCAAGAGGCTAATGAAGATTAATAATTTCAATTTGTATGGCAAACTTAAATTCCTATAGATGAAACGAAACAATAAGACTTGACACTCAAGCACAGGAAAAGGGTCATTGGAGAGGAACCTATAAGGCAGTGTAGCTATCTATAAGCATGTCAACAAAATAAGGTTTTCATAGTACGCTTGAGTTTCGATTTAATTTCATGTAATCAATTTGCATTTCACAAGAAAACATGCAGGGGAAGCCTCCTACGCTCTAGTCTGCCAGGATTAGCCTCTTTGCAAGCAGTCTCTTCCTACATATAGTCTTAATCAGATTTGTCATCCATTTTTTCATTAAATGTAACAATATTTTAAACAACGGGTAGTATCACATTTTATCATCTTAGAAACAATCTAAGTGTAAAATATAACGAAACGCGTGTTGGCTCAAACCACAAGAGGAAGTAGAAAGAACAATATAACGAAGGCAATTTCCCCAAAAGTTCAGGTACATAGATAATGGAGACTTTTATGGTTTTAGATTATACAATTACAAATATCGACTTTCTATGATGCTCACCAGTCACCACATTAGCCACCAAATAGGAAAACAAGATAAAGCAATAATCATAAAACTCCTAGGAACTTTCAATTAATAAAACATAACCATGGACTTGAACAGAAATGAAGTATAACCAGAAAATTCCTGCAGCTGCTGAAAAATTGATGATTGAAATGCTTATAGCATATTATAAAATCAGTAACTCAAGTAAAAGCATGAAACGAGGCTTTTCCCCAATAACTAAGTTACTTGGTGCATTGAGTATCAAATGCAGCTATTAAATTGGACAAATAATTAGTCCATCAAGAGCTAATGGCTGAAACACTGTTTAAGTAGTTATTTCATTCGTCCATTCGCATCAAACCTGGATGATGGTATTACTGTTAAATGGTAAAATCTGTATCAAGAAAGTAATTGATTATTGGACATATTCAGTATTATGAGCATCTTCAGTATTACATATCTCGTGATGCATCCATGAATAAACCCTTGATATCAACTACAACCATTTATCAAAACACATTAGATCCTGTTGGTGAATGTCCAAAATTTCAAATATTAATTAGGTAGGTTGAGATTTGAACCTGAAAAATTTCGTGCATGGCTTCGATTTGCTTCCTATACCACTTGATAAGGAGTCCATTTCTGTTACAAGACATTAATTACCTTTTCTCAGTTATTGATTTTTATCATTATTCATATAATGTTGGGTAATTCATTTGCACTTACCAACAACCAAATTTTTAGTGTCTTAAACATGAATTAAAAAAATCTAGAGCTACATACCGAGAATAATAAATACAATCCACAATATCAATTACATTAACATCTTTACTTCAAAATCTTCCACATTAAATTTAATATGCACCTTTCAGATGATTTACCGGCGAAACCCGTTGGGCTCTTAATTAAACAAATATTATCAGCGTTCCGGATCTAAAAGTTATTTCTTCACATTTTTCTCCACCGCCCACACGGACACTCACTTTCTGATGTTCCGAGCAATTAAAATAATTAAAAAAACGCAGAGAATAACAATACAGAGGCGCCCTAATCTTCGCATGCAAATCCAGAAAGGAAAAGAGAAAACATATAATAGTTCGAAATTCAAAGCGCTAATACCTGGCTTAGATTTCTTGAAACCACCGTTCGCAAATTCAGCTCTGCCTCTTTTGCGAGTATCCATAGCTCAAAGATCTAAATTACAACGAATAAAATAGAAAAGCAACTAAACAAGATGCTTCGGGAACAAGGTATTCAGAGAAAGACGCTATAATTTTTGAAAATATGAAGTTCTAAAAGGTGAATGACGAGATAGAGTAGAAAAGGACAAAATAAAAACAGTGATTAATTGGTCGAACCCTAATCTTACTGAAACTAGGGTTTCTCTTGCAGCTAGAGATAAAGGAGGGAGAAACAGAGACAGCGCAATTGCGAGTTTAAGGAATTATAGAAAAGGTGGGAACAAAATAGCAATACTGTAAATATTGGGGGGTTTATTATATATTAGGGAATACTTTGAGGACTGCTTTGAATCTAAGACTTCCTTTTATGTGATGATAGAAAATCGATAGTCGTTGGATTCTCACGTGCTCTCCGTGAGACTCACGAGGAGTCACGTGCACACGTAGATGTGGGCCTCATTTCGTACAATGAGAAACCGGCCCGGCCCATTCCATTAACAAAGGATTGAAATTTGGGCTCACTTTTAAGAGTTAGTATAAATTATGATGAAATAAAACAAAAACTAGCAAAAAAATTAGTGAGATAAATAATAATTACGAATTTCATAATATTTAAATTCTAGTATAAATCATATTTTCTATATTGGGAATATGAATATATAAATCAGTTAAGTAAAAGTTATTTTTTGTCACATCACAATTTTATCGTTTTGGACAAAAATTTGCTCTAATATATATACTTGAATTTTATATGCTAGAAAGATAAACATATTCCTATGTTCACCAAACTTATCATATAATGCATGTAGTAAGTTTATAGGCACGTCCAAAAGTCTAACCAATAAAAAGACCCGTAAAAGATTGCATTAACTATGGAAATCTAGCTCACTCATAAGTCTATATAAATTATTATCAAATATTTAGCTCATGGTTCTCGACTATTCGACTCATTCAATAATAACTACTAAAACGACTATTAAAAAATCAGTACATAAATTAATAAAATAAAGTGTTGTGTTAAATAAAAAAAGTAAAAGTTATATTTTAAAGCAATTTTTTTTAGAAATCGACCATTTTTAACTAGACAAAAATAAGTGGCCATATTTAGCAATAATGAGTAGGGGTAAGCAAAATTTGGTAAAAAACCGAAAATCGAACCAAATCGAGCCGAATCGATAAATTCGGTTCGATTTTTTCCTTTTCAGTTTGGTTTCGATTTTTATTTTATAAATTTTTGATTTTCGGTTAGGTTTCGATTTTGATATTAAAAAAACCGAAATACAAAAACCGAACCGAATATATTATATAATAATTATTTATCTAATATTACATATTAAATATTTATTTATTTATTATTAACTATTAAATATTACTTACTAAATACTATTTATTTATTATTACTTATTAAATATATAAATATATATTAAATATTAATTTTAAATATATTATTTAATAATTATTTATTTAATATTTTAATTTTCGGTTTTTTACCGAACCAAACCGAAATTTTCGGTTCGATTATTTTTCGGTTTATGATTATTTCGGTTCAGTTTAGATTATGTATTTTTCGAAATTTTTTCGATTCGGTTACCAAACCGAACTATGCTTCCCCCTAATAATGAGGGAGTGATTAACCCCTAATAATGAGGGAGTGATTAATTTGCAGTGAGGGCTAAAAAGTAATTTTGACAAGGTCTGCATCTTCGGCCGAAATAAAACAGCTCACTCGCTCACTGGTAACGGCACTTTCAAAGCTCCTCAACTGCCTTAACCAAACTACATAGTTTTCATCGAACACACTCGCATATTTACAAGCACCCCTCTCTTCACAATTCATTTTACACTTCACAGCGGAAGAAAGGATCTTTCAATCTCCAAGAAAAGGTTTTCCTCTCTCAGAGCATTCCAAGAAAGGTGAGCAAGAAAATGGTTTTTACTCTCTTGATTGATCTGTTTCTGTTACTGAATATCTGCCTCTACTGGAGTTTGTTTTCTGTCTTTATGTTTGTAGTCTCTCATGACCCATCAAATTTTTTCGTGTTCTTCGGTTGATTGTGAGTTTTGCGCTTAAATCACCGGTTTTGATGTATCGAGCCTGCTGTTGGAGGTTGAGTGAGGAAGACAACGTTGTGCGTTAGTAATAGTACAATGCTTGATGTTGATAACCCAAGGTTTTAATTTGTCCTAAGAAGCTGCAATCGAAGTGAGAAGGTTTATTTGTGGAAAGTAAGGATTTTGATAGACGAACTTAATTGTATTTAGAAGCAATATATAAGGTAACAGAATGTAGTTTTGCTACAACATGTATTGCTGGTGAAATTTGATAACATTATAGAAAGCCTACTCTCAGTTGGATTATGGATATCCTTGATTATTAGCTGGTGTGTATGTTGGTTGTTGTATATATGTTCTTTATTTGTCCTATGTTTCTTTCAATAATATGTTAAGTGAAGCTAACTTTCTCTGAAAAACATTTGCAGCATCCTCTAACGTAGGACATGGCTGCAGCGGCGTCTCGTATCACACAATTTGTGGTTGCAAAACCTTGCATTTCTGCTTCTGACCAAAGGTCTAAATCGGCCATAGCTTGTTTCAGTTACGAAACCAAAGTTGCGTCTTGGGAAAAGCTTAGGAGTTCGTCCTTTTTGCCTGCCACAAAGACCTTCTCCAAGACTTGTCAAACCAATACTTTGAACTCTAAAAGGCATGGTATAAAAGCAATGGCTGCAGGAGGTGACAAACAAACTTTGCCAGGATTGCCAATTGATCTGAGAGGTTGAACCTCACTCTTCTCTGTTTTGCATTAGTTCTTTTCATTGAATACCCTTGTTGGGATGCTTGAAGTTTATATGTCCCTCGATTTTTTTCCATTCTTATGAAACATGAGGAGAAATTTCCTGCTCCTATTGACATATTTCTGCATTGTCTACAGGGAAGAGGGCTTTTATTGCCGGTATTGCTGATGATAACGGGTATGGATGGGCAATTGCAAAATCTCTTGCGGCTGCAGGTGCTGAAATTCTTGTTGGGACATGGGTTCCAGTGAGTATAAGAAATATATATCCTCAGTATTTTTGCAACATTTCAAGTTTTCAACTCTCTGAAATCGTTCTTTATTAATGAATATCAACTATTTTAGGCACTAAATATCTTTGAGACCAGCCTACGACGTGGAAAGTTTGATGAATCACGCGTGTAAGAAATGACCCTTATGTCTCACAAGAAGAACTTATCTTTGTTTACTATATCTTTTGATCATCACGGAACATCCTATTTTAGGCTGCCAGATGGTTCTTTGATGGAAATTACGAAAGTTTACCCATTGGATGCAGTTTTTGACTCTCCTGAAGATGTTCCTGAAGATGTAAGAAGTTTTTTTTTCATGATATTTTTGAGTTAAACACATTGAAGTTCTTATATTACTAATTAAAGTATTTCCATGATGCAGATCAAAACCAATAAGCGTTATGCGGGCTCTTCTAAGTGGACTGTGAAGGTCTTAGCTCCATATCATTTTCTTCATCTCCGGTTTCCTATAAAGAAATCACTACTTATTAGTATTATTATTTATTCGATACTTGAGGTTCAAAGTATAGCATGCTACATGTTATCTTATATGCTTTCTCAGCTCAAAGAGCAAAATTGATCTGAATTTGAACTGAGCTTTTGTCATGCTCTTGAAAATTTAAAACAAGTCCTTTTGCTTTCACCATTTTCTAGGAAAATTATGGCCTCTCTAAAACAAGTTTGGAGTTCAGTTTACGAGTTGTTCAGATTCCAACACCATATATTCTAATCTAGATTATCAAGAGATGCAGATAGTTATGTTAATCTGTAATTAGTTCTCTTGATGTACAATGTTTTGCCTTTGCAGGAAGTTGCTGAGTCGGTGAAAGAGGACTTTGGCTCAATTGATATTCTCGTGCACTCACTTGCCAATGGCCCAGAGGTGAATATTTCTTTCACCCTATTTTATTTTCCTATCTTTGTTTTAGTTGCTCAAAATTACTATTACTCTTAAAATATCGCGTAGGTTACTAAGCCTCTTCTTGAAACATCAAGAAATGGCTATCTTGCAGCCATATCTGCATCCAGTTATTCCTTCATTTCTCTTCTCAAGCACTTTCTTCCCATCATAAATCCCGGTATGTCTCACCTATTCCCTTATCGCTTTGAGTAGTTCCTTTAAAGAAAATATGCTTAGCACTCCACCAGAATGCGCTCTTTCTTCATTACTAATTTTTATTCCGTTGCCAGGTGGTGCCACAATTTCTTTAACGTACATTGCATCTGAGAGGATAATACCAGGGTACAGATATGAGACGCTTTAAAACATTCGAGTGGAATATAGTCTCAACTACTTCCTTTATGAGTTACCTTGTGCCTTCCTTGTAGATATGGCGGTGGCATGAGTTCTGCGAAAGCTGCTCTTGAGAGTGACACACAAGTTAGCTCTCCCATCTCATGTTCTTCTCTTATTTGTCTGTTCTTACATAGTAATGATGATGTAATAACTATGCACTTGGTTTAGGTACTTGCTTTTGAAGCTGGAAGAAAACACAACGTGAGAGTCAACACCATATCCGCAGGTATTCTAAATTAACCGTTTGCTTCCTTTATTGTAACATGTTGAGTGTGATAAGAAAGACAAGAAGAACCAAGGACCTCTGTTGAATATTCACTTATGGGGCATTGCCTTTAGTAAATGCTATCACCTAAGTAAATGCTCCGTAAGTCTTGAATTGTATAGTTACTCGTCGACATATGTATTTCAGGCCCGTTGGGAAGCCGTGCTGCAAAAGCTATTGGCTTTATTGACATGATGATCAACTACTCGTTGGAAAACGCTCCCCTGCAGAAGGAGCTAACTGCTGGTGAGCCTTACTCCTCTCCCCTTTTTATTCAACTTGAGATTTTTTCGGACTATGCCTAGTACTAAGGAATTGATTATCAACAAGCCTACAAGTCGTAGAATGAGTATGGTTTATGACAAGTATTGTGTATACTGTATACACATACACAAACACAGTTTTCTTGTGTTAAATAGCGTGTGCTTTTTAAATAAGAAACATGGCGATTGGGATATCTCGAGTGCGTATGATTCTCGTGTTTGATCCTAAGCCCAAAGTTTGAATCGAACAGATGAGGTTGGGAATGCTGCTGCTTTTCTGGCATCACCATTGGCATCAGCCATCACCGGGGCAGTTGTTTATGTCGACAATGGACTGAACGCGATGGGAGTTGGAGTCGACAGCCCCGTTTTTGGGAATCTTGATGTTCCAAGAGCCCCAAAGAACTGATGAGAGCTACATTCGCCAGGTCTTAGAAATATAACTTTGATCATCATCAAATAACCGAGGCTTACATTTTCTTGCCAATCTGTGTTCTTGGAGATGCAGATAGGAGAGGGAGAGAGATGAGCAAAATATCAAATGATTGTTTCTGGTTAGTAGGAAACAGTTGATGACTTTTTTGGGGGAAAATATGTTGTAATACTGTCTCTAGATTCATGATCCATTTATGGTTCTAGCAAATTGTGTCACCATCTCTATTTATATGCATTTATAATAACATACTATGCACGACCTAGTTGCTCCACAAACACAAACACAAACATAATAATATATTTCATCTTACTCGTTCGGCTAAAAGTGGTCACGTTTTCTTATTGAATCGTCACATTAACAATTATCACTTTTCCAAAATTTTTTTTTTTTAAAAATATCTCACTTTTACTTTTTTAAAACAGATCTCTTCTGCCCCATTTGGCAAGACGCTGGGGTAGTAAATATTCACTTCTTAATTATCGTGCCCAAAAAAATAATATATATTTCTATCATTATTTTATATATTTTTTAATTCTAAATATTCACTTCTTAATTATCGTGCTAAAAAAAATCCATACTTAATCGAGACAGATGAAGTATTATTTATTTTTCGAAAATTACA
This sequence comes from Leonotis leonurus, assembly GCA_026898415.1. Lineage (NCBI taxonomy): Eukaryota > Viridiplantae > Streptophyta > Magnoliopsida > Lamiales > Lamiaceae > Leonotis > Leonotis leonurus. Next base: position 3,790,746 of record JAPKLX010000017.1, read on the forward strand.
ACGTGTCAAGGAGCCAGCTGGACTATTTGGACACAAGTTGAAAGCTGAATTCCACATGCACTGGATCATTCTGCCAATATATACGTTATAACAGTATTACATTATTTTATGTGAATTAATTAAAATCCCAAAGGATTAACTACTACCACGATTAAAAATTCATTTTTTGTCGACAAGATTGCAAGATTAGCACGTGAAATCAAAATAATGATATTGTTGAAATTACCTCATATAATTGATGAGAGAGAGATAGATAGATATATATACATATAAAGGTGGTGGGAGGAATAGGTTTAATCATTAAAGATTCACATTGAATAATCTAAATGGCTACTTTTTTTATTTTTTATTTTGAAGAAATAGGACTATAGGAGTAGTTTGTTCTTAATTGTAGAGTTAAAAGAATTAAGGGATTAAAAAACTATTGTACTGTACTACTTACTACAGCATGTTAACAAGCTCACCTACCCTTTTAGGTGGAGAAGTCACCATCTCAATCTCAGACAAAGGTTGCATCCCCCTAGATATTGTATACACAAATATATACACCAATTAATTAATTAGATATTGTCTTTTTAATTATTCTTTGTTTTAATAAACTACCTATCCTCTCCAAGCATGATATATGAATATTCTTCAGTTTAATTATTTTGACCGAAAGTGGAAGTCATGATTCAAGTATATAAAATTATGATGAAGAATCAAATTTGGGAAATATTAAATATATATATATATAGTCCAAAGGAAAAGAGGAGACTGGCAGTTGAGGAAGGGTTGGAGATTATGCAGTGGTGGTGTTAGGTGGTTCCATTCTTGAATATAGATAGATGTTTCTGATTAAATTTGACTGGGAAAACGTACATTTTTTTTTTGAACAATATTATTATAAAAATATTTGGTAAACAATTAATCACACAATCTACTTCCATTTATTTCACGTACCTGTACTTTTATATAGGATATGAAGTCGAATAATAAAAGGTCTCGGGTTCGAGTTCTCTGACCATCGTAAATGCACAGCTGTCAGCAGCATACAAATAAACGAACATCTAATTAGGCAGGAAATGAAATACACCTACACTCATAGTCTATGGCAAACTCATGCAATAATACTGTATTTCATTTTGTATAGTATTTTTGACAAATTTGTCTCTTCCACAAATATATATATATATATGGGGATTTAATTTGTATCATTTTATTTATTTATCTGTGTGAAAACGTGTGAATGATAATTCGATTATATGTATTTTCCCTTTCAGTATATAAATACGTGTATTTTTATGACATTTATTTATTAATTTAATTTGTCGTTTGCTCCCTTACAAATATAACTACATAGTGGAGCATTTTATATTTCCATTCCTCTTCCCAAATTTCTAGACTTTCTTTCTCTCTCTCTCTATGAAAAGTATGAAGATCGAAGTGAAGGAGTCGACGATGGTGAAGCCGGCGGCGGAAACGCCTACCGGCGGTTTGTGGATATCGAATTTGGACTTGCTATCGCCGGCCAACTACCACACGCTGAGCGTGCACTTCTACCGCCACGACGGCTCCGACAATTTCTTCGAGGCGGCGCCGCTCAAGGAGGCGCTGAGCCGCGCGCTGGTTGAGTTCTACCCTTACGCCGGACGGCTGAAGCTGAACGGCAAGCGGCTGGAGATCGACTGCAACGGCGAAGGTCTGCTGCTGGTGGAGGCGGAGAGCGACGGCACCTTGGAGGAGCTGGGGGACTTCGCCCCCCGCCCTGACCTCAACCTTATCCCTAAAGTCGATTACTCCAAGGGGATCTCCTCTTATCCCCTCATGCTTTTTCAGGTTCAATTCATTTCCTTTTTATTATTAATTTCTCAGGACCTAATATATATTTATATGTGTGTGTGTGTATAGAATTGGGATCCTTATCTATTTTATTTAGATCTTTTTTCTCACATTTGTTCTCCTCCTTTGCCCAGGTGTCATACAGTATGACTCAAACTCCCACTATTTCTTTTGTTTTTTAGTTCATTATTATTTATTTTCACACTTAATTTGTTCATTAATTAGGGTCACTTGTACTTAATTAAAACATATACTACTATTTCTATAATATAAATGTTATAATGACAATTAATTATAATAATAATATTAAATTAATAAACTTAGCTGGGACTTGGAATTTAAATATAGAGTGGAAGAAATGAAAGAGTTATTGTTTGTTAATATTAAAACTTAATTTGGGCTTGCGTCTTTTAAACAGATAATTTTTAAATGTCACTGTTTCATTAACTATATTTCCGCTTTCATACTAACTCAGCATCATCTCTAATTCTGTATGATATATATATAAAAAAAAAAAAGATTCATGTGTTTCTTAACAATTTTAGTACTCGTTTCTTTTTTCTCAATTTTGTGACGACCCACCACATATATATATATATATATATATATCCAATAAAAGAGCATCCCCGGTGGTAAGAATTTAAAATTGGGGTAAAAATCAAGATACCATTTTTAAAAATTTTATCTTTATTTTGTATGTTGAATTGTTTATGAGTTTCAGATTTTACTCATTACATGGCATACATTAAGTTAAATTAGTGAACGACGAGTGTAAAAGATATATAACATTCATATATAAAATAAAATTTTTCTAATTTATAAATAAAAAATTAAATGTATTCACTCGTACATGAATAAAAATTTATTGTGTTCATGTATTTACCACCTTGAATTCATGAATATATAAATATTTTTTTATTTTTATGTTATAAAAGTGAATGATTTTTAAGTATTAATTCCAAAAAATAATTAAATTTTAGCTTAATTACTCCGCCTTTCTTGTTCTTTGTATTTTAGTATGTCAACTTTTCTTTTTAGAATAGTCAAAGACTGAGTGCTAATATATCTTACTTTTCTACTTTATAATTATTTTTATATCGTCTACCATTTCTATAGCCACATAAAAATTTATCATTATTTAGCGAAATTATATTATTCTACATTTATATTTATTGTATACTAACCAATTTTATATTAATTATTTGAAATAAAGATTAAATTTCATCACTAGATTGCATATATAGCACAATTTGACTGCAATATTAGATCTAAATCCTAAATCCGGCAAAAATGTGCAGATAACACGTTTCAAATGCGGCGGAGTAGGGTTAGGCGTTGCAAACGAGCACCACCTCTCCGACGGCGTCTCCGCCCTCCACTTCATCAACACATGGTGCCACCTCGCCCGCGGCGTCCCCGCACCCTCGCCGGCCCCCGTCTTCGACCGCACCGCCCTCTCCGCGCGCAGCCCCCCAAAAGTCGAGTTCACCCACCCGGAGTTCCAGCCGCCTCCCACCCTCCCCACCCCGCTGGAGCACACCGACATCGCCTACGCCAAGCTCAAGCTCAGCCGCGACCAGCTCAACGCCCTCAAGGCCAAGTGCAAGTCCCCCGCCACCGCCAACGGCCAGGAGAACGGCAAGCCGGCGAGGCCCTACAGCACGTTCGAGGTGCTGGCGGGGCACATATGGCGGTGCGTGTGCGCGGCGCGTGGGCTGCCGGCGGAGCAGGAGACGAAACTGCACATCCCGTTCGACGGGCGGGCGAAGCTGCAGCTGCCGGCGGGATTCTTCGGGAACGCGATATTCTTCGCGACGCCGATAGCGACGTGCGGGGAGGTGGAGGCGAACTCGTTATCCTACGCGGTGAGGAGAGTGGGGGACGCGATAGGGAGGCTGGACGAGGAGTACCTCCGGTCGTCGGTGGACTTCCTGGAGTTGCAGGATGACATCAGCAAGCTGGCGCAGGGTGCACACAGCTTCAGATGCCCTAATCTGTGGGTGATAAGCTGGGTGAGGCTGCCCATATATGAACCGGACTTTGGGTGGGGGAAGGCGGTGTACATGGGCCCCTGGGCGGCGCCATTTGAAGGCAAGAGTTATCTTCTTCCCAATCCCGACAACGACGGCAGCTTGTTCGTCGCTATCACGCTGCATACCCAACACATGGACCGCTTTCAAAACTTCTTTTATGACATCTAATCTATTCTCCAGTTGTGGTTGTGTTGGATTCTGCTCATCACTTTCTTGCTGCTATTCATCATTGCTTTTTATGCTTAATAACAGCAACCTAATAATAAGATGATGATGATGATCATTAGTTTGTGGCATGCATTTTGCTGGTGGACTTGAATTCAATTTGTGGCATAGTTTAGGTTAATTATCTGCTATAATTGCTGTTTTGTTTCTGTTGCTTTTTATTTAATTAATTTGTATTTTGGAGTGTGTGTGTATTGAAGAGATGTAATCTTTTTCCATTTGTGGATTATTCTGAAATTTCACATCACAGCACAGAGTGGCAGACATTATTATTAGTAATCCAGATGATGAAAAGATAGATTTGTTGAACAATTGCATTTTCTATTTTAATGCTGTCTCATCAATCTTTCATTCTTGTTACTTTTGGGGAAATTTTATAAGTGGAGTAATTATATTTTGTATTTAATCTATTATTATTTAATTCACTTTAAAAATATTCCAACTAGTCATCACGGGGTTTGAGTTGTTTTAAGCCCAATATACATTCAGACTAAGAAATATTTCAGATTTTGAATTTTCAACATTTATCCTCTTTGATTTTTGATTGGTGTTAGGATCAATTCGTAATTTCAGAGATATTGTAATATTATATTTATATTCAATAAACTTAAAGTGGATTGGATTGTACTCCCACCGTCTTAACAAGCATGACAATATTTTTTTGGGCATGGTTATTAAAGAGAGTGTATAAAATAGTGTAAAAGTGATGAAGGTGGTAGGATCCACACCTTTTTAAATAAATAATTTTTACTATTTTAGAAATGTGTCTAGTTTAATGGAACATACAAATAAGATAATTGTGCAAAGTTTAGTGGGACAGAGGAAGTTGTTAACGTCCTCGCTTTTGTGGAGTATATTGTTTCCACTGCTGGGCTTGTATCCTCGGTATGGGCTTTTTTTCAAGCCATAATTATAGTAATTCGGCCCAATTGTTTTGGCAGAGAGGCAAGTTTGTAATGGAGCCCATTATCACTATGCTTCATTGGTTTGTAATGTTTACCAAAAAAGGTTTAGTTTAGTTTAACAGTTTAAAGAAAATCCAAATATACTATTGGAAAAGGTCCATTAAATTTGACACTTTTTTTTTCCAACACTATTATTAAGAAAAATGTGTAAAAAGAGTGATAAAAGTGGTAGAATCCATAGAAGAGACTATTTTTAGAATGTGTCAAGTTTAGTGGGACGTCACAATAAAGAAAATATGTCAAGTTTAGTGAAACGAAAAGAGCACCTAATATAATTTTTGATGGAATAGCATCACTATCAGGATATTTATATAGCCAGGGCCCTTGAAGATAATAGAATAAAATAAAAAGTAGGCAAATTGAATTGAGTGTGCAGGTACATAATTATGAAATTGATAGGATAGATATGAGATTAATGATATATGGCCCATTGTTAGTTGGAAGTAGGGTTTGGCAATTAAATTGGACTTTGCATGTTGCAGTTGGAATTAGATGCTCCATTGCTGGACATATCTTCTGTTGTTATGTTTTTTTTTTGGGACGTCTCACTAAAAGTGATTATTTTTACAAAAAAAATTACCTTTAAAATATTAACTCTTATTTTTTTAAAACTCAATATTTTACTTTTTTTAATCTTCGTGTCGACTCCCCTTGTAATTGTTTTTAATGGGACAAAGGGAGTAACATCTTATGTTGCATTAACACGAGACTGACCAAATGACATGATTATAATTTAAGATTTAAGGTATATATAAAGAATATATATATATATATATAAATATATATATTGAATCTTAAACCATTAATTATGACATGTGTCATCATTACATTAATGCAACACGAAATATCAGCTTAGACAATAAAAATGGAAATTGATTGCATTGCCTGCAAACAACGTGAAGCGTATTGTTATATTTGGCTATTAATACAGATTGTGACACACGTTCATTTAGTACCATTTTTTTGCTATATATATATATTGGATCATATAAGAAATGATCTATATAAGTGAAAAATGAAAAAAGATTTAACCATTAATTTTATTGTGATTTTATCTGCAAAATAACTTATATTTATAAAATAAATTACATGTTTCTACAATAAAGAAAATATTTATATTAAATTCAATTAATCTCAATAATTAATTCTATATGAATAAAAAGTCTAGATTCATTCTCATTTCTCGTAAATAATTTTTTTTTCGTACCAACCTAACCCTGTATATATAAAAATACAGTATAAAATAATTTTTTGGGTTAGTGTTATGATGATAGCATGACCAATTGTCTCATAAGTGTTTGCTCACCAACTCCACCATTAAAACTTCCACCAACAATTACCAAATTTAACCCTAATAATATTTGTTATACCATGTCCATGAATTATATTATTCCCAAATTCCTGATTTATATATATCATATTGAAATTGATTTCGTTTTCATATAAAACACTCACATACCCGATAAAAAGACTAACTTTAATTGGGTACATTATATTCTGATTTATTATAATTCGGTACAACTTGAATTTATATTAGTTGTGATTTCAATGTGTTCATTAAAGTCAATCAATATTTTTTTCCCATTAATATCTCGATCTAAAAACGTATATAATGTTAAATCTCTTTATTTTATTGTTATGCGTAATTTAATGTATGGAGAAAATTTAATGATTATCATTTAAAAGATTCAAAACGATAAATAAGTAAAGTAGGAAGAAGTAGTAATGATGAATTAACAGTCTCTCAAAAATGGAAATATAATAAATGAATAGGATGATAAAGAAAATGGAGGCCATGTGGAAGCAAAGTCTCCACAATCACAACATAAGTAGTTGAGAAATGAGAATTAGAATAAAATGGATATGGTTTGTATTTTATCACATCTTTTTTGGCCAGTCACCATCTCACCAACTTTTATTAATATACGTTTTGCAATTTTCTTATTATAAATTTATCACATTATTTTATTTCGGGTCAAAATTAAAAGTGCCCATTTTTATAAGTACATAATGAAAAATATCTATGCTGTAAAAAGTCTATGAAAACTATTTAAAAATGGGTGAAGAGACAAAAATACCCTTACCTTTTATAGAACGAAAAAAAAAAATCTGGTCATTCATACGAGATGTTCCAATCGATAAGAATTTGTTACAACAAATACACTGAACGACTAGATTTTTAGAATTTGTGCCTATATGAACAAATTGAATCTTATAGAAAAGAATTTTGAAAATCTGGTCATAACTCACTAAATTCTGGTCGTCGTTTGATACGGGATGTTAAATATGATTTTTTTAAAGTTAAAGTTACACGACCAGATTTTTATGGGGAATGCTTGTATTGACAAGTTGAAATTTACAGTAAAAACAAAATAAAAATCCGGTCGTTACTTTAAAAAATCTGGTCCTAAAAAACCATAGTTACGAATTACGATAAGAATTTTTCTTGATTTTTTTTTCTACGACCAGATTTTTGTTAGGATATAAAAAATAATTCACTCGAATTTTGTGAAATTTTGATCATTAGGAAAGATAGTGGGTTCACTCAGCAATTGAATATTATCATGTTAAATGCGTCAATTTTGAAATATTCTGTCTTTTAGATTGAATACATCTATTTTAAAGTAAAAATATAAGATATTTTAGTACTATATTTTTCATGTATATTTTACAATTTGGACAATTTTCATTTTCATATTATGGACATGGGTAGTTTCCACGATTACCCCTTTTATTTTTAATTACTTGACATATTACCATACCATTTGGTGGAGAACAATCACCTAATCACGTATCTATTAATATATAATTTTATAAAGTGACACCAGCTCCATAAATTTTCTAAGAGGTCACCATCCTACTTTTATTTCAAGTTTAGTATGTTTAATTTTAGAATTTCCATAAAACAACTATTAATAAAACATGAACCTTGATAATATTGGTACTCAATATTAAATCCTTTAAATTCTTCTTAAATTTACAGTAATAGTTATATGTTTTTGTATTGGCGTTCACTCATACTTCTGCAGTTCTGCTGCTTCAGCTTGGTTCATCCTTATAGCACGTCGTACTAAGAGATGTTCGATTTTATACGACTTACAACGATATAACTTTCAAATCGACGACTGACTTCACATATCATCAAAGAGATGTTCGATTTTATACGACTTACAACGACATAACTTTCAAATCGACGACTGACTTCACATATCATCAAAGTCTTTCCTCGCATGCATTAAGAAAAGCATGCTGGAAAAAACATTAGTAGTTTATAAAATCAGACATTAGTGAGCACAAAACATGCTAAAAATTTCTCAAGATGCGGACGAGCGTGGTCAAAATACACATTAATTTTTTGATTATAATGCAAGAGTAAATAGAATAATAAAATTTCTAGGACTATCTATTTGATAAAATACAAGAACTCAAAAGTCTCGTACGAATGGGTTCCTCATAATAATTTAATATCAAGAACATGTCTCTTAAATAATTTATTTAAGGTATACGACCTGGAACGAGTCATATTTTGCCCATTCTTTTATTCATAATTCAGATGTCTTTTTTATTCAATTGACCTCTAAGTTTTCTATGACATTGACTTGTCTAATTTTATTCTCATTAATCAACACTTTTATTCAGATATACATACATATAATTCAACCACTCATGTGCAATGACCATTTCATCCTTCAATACTATAACTTTAAGTTAATTGGTTTATTTAAAATCATATACAGTTGAACTCATTCAAGAAATTAGCATTAATTAGTTCTAAAGGTCAAGAAAATTATGTACTTCCCTGCATTAACATTAGTTATTACAAAGAAAGGTCTGGTGTTTGTCAACAGTCAACACACGGATACACCAATTTTTACCACAATTTAATTTCCCAACTTACTTCACAACTGCACACCTAACATATGGAGTACTATATATATTAACATTATTTAACATAAAATAATACTTAACCGTAAAAAAGATATTGGCCTAATAGTCAAATCACAGAATATAAATATAACTACAGTTTCATTAGTTTGTGGTCTGAGTTTGGAGTCTACTGCAATAATTAATGGTTCGACTTTCATTTCCTTTCTTTAATACGAAACTCCAACTTTTGAATTTGAACATAATTCGATTTGATTGGCTTTTGAATTTTTCACAAACATAGTCCAAATTATAAGTGAGACAAGTAAGAGCAACAAAAAGAACAAGGGTCCTCTTGTTTATTATATTTAAGATTTTATATGTAGAAATCAATTTGAGATAGAGGAAATTAAAGACTAATTCAGACAATACAAAATATATTATGCTCTTTGTCTGTGTGTTTGTACTTATCCATCCATATTTAATTTACTACTTCATTATGCAGAAACAGTACTGGAATTTGGTTGTGAGTCGGAATCCGAGTCATGTTGATTGAGTCATGTTGAGTAGAGCGTGGTAGGTGAGTCCACCCACTTATATAATCACCTTCTTCCTTTTCATCTTCACTTCTAAACTATTCTGCAAAACAACCGCCACCCACCGCCACGGCAAGAGCCCAGTTCTTATCGAATTAATCGAGTGCGTTTCATTTGATCACGATATGAAAATCGAGGTGAGAGATTCCACGCTGGTGAGGCCGGCGGCGGCGACCCCGGCGGTGAGCCTGTGGAACTCGAACGTTGACTTGGTGGTCCCGAATTTCCACACCCCCAGCGTTTACTTCTACCGCCCTAACGGCGAGGCCAGCTTCTTCGACACGGCGGTGATGAAGGCGGCGCTGGGCCGCGCGCTGGTGCCGTTCTACCCCATGGCGGGGAGGCTGAAGAGGGATGAAGACGGTCGGATCGAGATCGACTGCAACGCCGAGGGAGTGCTCTTTGTGGAGGCGGTCTCCGACGGCTCCGTCGATGATTACGGCGATTTCGCACCCAATTTGGAGCTCCGCCGCCTCATTCCGGCCGTCGATTATTCGCAGGGGATTTCGGCTTACGCGCTTCTCGTTTTGCAGGTGTGTTCTTGGTGTCGTTTTTTCGTATTTAATTTAATCTTCATCAATCAGCAATATACTCTTACTATTTATATCTGATTGAATTAAATATTCATGCGCCAGTATGATTTACAGTACGTGTCGACATTTTACCAGGCTTTCAATGGTGATTGTCTCTTTCTGGGTGGGAATTGTTCAATGCTTTTCATTTCCCTTTCTACTACTGTTTCTACAAGAAAATAATTGATCTACCATGAAACTTCCCCATTTTGATGTGTACGAGGTTTTACCAGTAGTGGTGTGTGTATATATATCTTTACTATTTCTAGGAAGAGTCATAGAAAACAAACACTAGTTAATTCCCGAGTTGTTTGCAGGTGACATTTTTCAAATGCGGCGGAGTTTCGCTAGGTGTGGGAATGCAGCACCATGTCGCCGACGGATTCTCCGGGCTTCACTTCATCAACGCATGGTCTGATATGGCTCGGGGGCTCGACATCACCGTCCCGCCGTTCATTGACCGCACCCTACTCCGAGCTCGTGATCCCCCTCAGCCCCAATTCAAGCACGTCGAGTACCAACCCCCTCCATCCATGAAAACTTATGGTGCAGCCGAGACGGTAGTCTCTATATTCAGGCTAACTCGGGAGGAACTCACTACTCTTAAAGCCAAGTCCAAGGATGAGGGCAACACGGTCACTTACAGCTCCTACGAGATGCTAGCAGGACATGTGTGGCGCTGCGCCTGCTTGGCTCGTGGCCTACCCGAAGATCAAGAGACGAAGCTGTACATTGCAACAGACGGGCGGTCTAGGCTCCAGCCCCCGCTCCCACCGGGCTATTTTGGCAACGTGATCTTCACAGCCACCCCCTTAGCCGTGGCTGGGGATCTGGAGTCGAAGCCCGTCTGGTACGGTGCTAGCAAGATCCACGATGCATTGGCCCGAATGGACAACGAGTACCTGAGGTCAGCTCTGGACTACTTGGAGATGCAGCCTGATCTTAAGGCGCTCGTTCGTGGGGCCCACACGTTTAGGTGCCCTAATCTTGGGATAACGAGTTGGGTGAGGCTCCCGATCCATGATGCTGACTTTGGGTGGGGGAGGCCGATTTTTATGGGGCCGGGTGGCATTGCGTACGAGGGGCTGAGCTTCGTGCTGCCTAGCCCGGCTAATGACGGGAGCCTGTCTGTTGCGATTTCACTGCAGGCAGAGCATATGAAGCTCTTCGAGAAGCTGCTCTATGAGATTTGAGCTCGATAAAAGAATCCTGTGTTTTTCTTATGCCATTCTTTCTTTTATCTCAACATGTATGAAGGTGTAAGATGGGCTAGTCTGCAAGAATATTGATGCAGTTATTACATCATGAATGTTAGTACTAAAATTTGAAAGTTTTGGTTACTGCTCTTGTTGGAGAATCTCTGTTTCTTGAAGATCCGTGCATGGTTATGATTGATGACTACACTTATCGCATCATCATCAACTTACATCAGTGTAAAAGAGAAACATCACTCTGTATTAAACTAACAGAGTCGCAATCCACAAGCAAAACATAGCAACAAGTTAATACACTAACAAAGGAAACAAATGTCTCTTCATTACAAGAAGATGAAACCAACGATGGCGGCGGATAAAACGAAGAAAGAAGGGCTATGCGACGTCGTTTTGGGTGCAGCATTCTTGTTAGCGGGGCGGCGGTGAACCGCGTTGGCGCCGCCGAAGGAGCCTCTCCCTTTCTGCCCCTTTCCCACGAGGCTGATCTCCTCCGCCGCCACCTTCACATGCTCGGAATCTGTACTCACACACACATAAGTATAAAAACACTTGATAGGATTCGAAGTGATGCAAAGTTTGAGTTTCTCACCATGCCTGGCTTTAGAGATTTTCTCAGAGCGTGGATGACCAAAAGTAGTTGTGAGGGAATTAGCTGTACATAAGAAGAGGATTAGGATCCAAGCAAAAGAGCTCATTTGTTTCATTTCTTGTCTTCTCCTCTCTCTGGGTTTCTGTTACTTCTGTAATTCTGTGCTGCTCTTCTTCTACTTGTGATATATATATATATGTGTGTGTATATAAGCTTATCATGTGGGAACTGAACAGTATAAAACGATGTTTCAGTAATGGGCTGAAAAAGTGGTTTTGTTTTCTTTCTCTATATACTGAACCGAACCAATAATGTACACATCATTGAAAATTTACATGAAATGAAAATAAAATTTCAGTGCATCACTCCTATATGAACATGGTCGAAGAAGATTTCAATTTGATTGAGTTTTTGTTATATGCAATAAGGTTTTGGGCAGGACCACAGGTCCACAGGGGTTGGCATAAAATGAAGCTTTACAACATGTTTTAATTTGTTTTATTAATCTAATTATTCGATTTGTTTTTAGATACTCCCTCCGTCCATGAAAGTCGTTAACACTTTGACTTGGCACGGGTTTTAATGTAGTATGTTGACTTTGTGGAAAAGTGGAGATAGTGAAGAGTAAAAAGTGTTTTTAATATAGTGAGTGGAGATTGGGTCCCACTTTGTATTGTTTGATTTAGAATTAATTTATTTTTAACAATCTACTTTAATTAATCTGATTAGATTAATTTAATTAATCTGATTAATTAATTAATTTAATTAATGTTTGATTAATTAATTAATTTAATTACTGTTTGATTAATTACTGTTTAATTTAAAATGTGTTGAACAGAGCATTTAAAATTTAAGCAGATTAATTAAGCCTGTATTTAAATTAAGCAGACAATTTAAGTAGACCATTTAATTAAGCAAATCATCTAATTATGAAAAAAAAACTTCTGAAAATGAAAGAGAATGAGAATTGGAATTAAAGGGCAATCCAAAAGTCTTACACTTGATTTGATCCCAAAAAATGGAGGGAGATTAAATGGCTCCAAATTTAAACCTACAACTAACATTAAATCTATCCATAAATACACCAACTCAAGCATTTAAACCTAAAACCACATTCTCCCAAATCAGTTTAGAAAACACAAAAAGAGTCTTTAATGGTTGCAATTACAAGAGAAAACATTAAATTGTCAGAGGAAGAGCTTAACAAAATAACACAATGGCTGATGATGCACATGGACGGTCTGGATTTGAGGAGATGAGCATTATCAGAGGTTGCAACTCACTTCAAGGTTTGTAGGCAGACAGTTTGGAAGATTTGGAAGCAAGCAATTGCTTTGATTCATCTTGGGCAGCCTGTTCACCTTCAACCAAAGCAAAAAGGTTGTAAGCATTTTGACAAAGTAGAAATAGATGTTGAAGCAGTTAAGTCACTTACTTTTCTGCAGAGATCTTCAATTAGAAAGATGGCAAGTAACTTAGGAGTAAGCAAGAGCTTGGTAGGGAACTGGGTGAAAGAGAAACAAATAAGAGCTCACACAAGTGCAATAAAACCAACTTTAACTGTAGGAAATAGGCTAGCTAGACTGAGATGGAGTTTAAGTCACCTTGATACTACTAGTTTGGGCAGTGGGGCTGTAAGATTTGCTGTGAGTAGGCCACAACTTAATGATGATGGAACAATACTATTCGATGATAAGTTAGGGATATTCCCATTCACAAAGCAAGAAGCTGCAAAAAGATACTCGAAGAATAGAAGGAAGGGCACATTGGAGAACAAACTCATTCAGTCCATCACCAAGGACATTATCAGAGAGTGTCTCATCAACAAGGTATCATATTTAACATTTGAGTTTTAAGTTTCAGATTTCAGATTTCATCACATAGCTAAGAGAAACACTCCATCACATAGCTAAGAGAAACACTTCATCACATTGCTATCAGGAAGACTTCATCACATAGCAATCATATTTCAAATTCCAAAGCTTACCCAAATTTCAGTTTTGTCACACTTACCAAAATGAGATTTCAGTTTTCACATGGTTAAGAGAAACACTTCATCACATTGCTATCAGGAAGACTTCATCACATAGCAATCAGATTTCATCACATAGCAATCAGATTTCATCACTTCAGATTTCAGATTTCACATAGCAATCACATTTTAGATTTCACAAAGAAATCAGATTTCAGATTTCACAGACCAATCAGTTTTCATCAATTCAGTTTGTACATTGCAGGTTATACCAGCTATCAAAGCCAAATGGCCATCAAATGCAAGCAAACAGATCATCATTCAGCAAGATAATGCAAAACTTCACATTGCACAAAATGATACAGAGTTCTTAATGGGAGCTAATACAGATGGTTTCCAAATCAGTTTAGTTTGCCAACCACCAAATTCACCAGATTGCAACATAAACGACCTAGGTTTCTTCAGAGCTATTCAGAGCATACAACATGAAAAAGTGTGTAATGGAGTGGATGATCTAATGAAGAATGTGGAAGCAACATTTAATGAACTAACACCTACAACTCTGAACAATGTTTTCTTGACACTACAAGGATGCTACATAGAGATGATGAAGGTCAAGGGTTGCAACAATTATAAGATTCCACACATGGCAAAGGGCAGGCTTATAAGAGCAGGAACATTGCCCGAATGTTTGGAGGTGGATGAACAGCTTATAAGGGAGTGTTTAGAGTTCTTGAACTTGGAAGAAAACAACACAGGTTCTAGGTACAACATTGACAGTGTGCAAACAGCTTTTGGCTTCTAAAGAAGGGTGTTTTGCAAGGATTTTTCGGATATTGTTTACATGATAAACAGATGACTCAGTTGTTAGAAGTTGTTTAACATGTAAACTCTTATTTTGTCCCATATTTGTGGGTTATTAAAGTCTCAGCTTATTATCTTAATTGTATTGCATCATTGACTTTTAATTTCAGTTTTGTCACACACAGAAACACACAACAGAACCACAATTTCAGCCTCCAAACACAACAATTCCAGATATGCATCATTTACATTAAGGCAGATTGCAACCAACAAATTCACCCTCAACATCCACACATCATAGGGTTCTAGGGTTTCATCTACCACATATCAACACATCACAAATCAAGAATTGCAGGGGAAGCATCAAATTAGGCTCTAGGGTTTCATCTAGGACATAAAACCATATAGAGCTCACAGACTTCAGATTTCAGCTTTATCCCACACAAAAACACACAACAGAACCACAATTTAAGCCTCCAAACACTACAATTCAAGAGATGCAAATGTGAAATACATTAAGGCAGATTGCAACCAACAATGTCACCCTCAGCATCCACACATCATAGGGTTATAGGGTTTCATCTACCACATATCAACACATCACAAATCAAGAATTGCAGGGGAAGCATCAAATTAGGCTCTAAGGTTTCATCTAGGACATAAAACCATATAGAGCTCACATATCAGTGTAGTATCAACATATCAGCATATCAAATCATCATCAGACCATATAGGGCTCACAGATCACTGAAGTGTCACCATATCAGCATATCAGATAATCAAAATGGCCAACTACGCCCAATCACAGTTTCATTCAAGGCCAACTACGCCCAAACAGTTCAATCAAGGCCAACTAAGTCCAATCAAATATCAGGGCCAACTACGCCCAAAATAAATCGGCAAAGAGAAGATTTATACCTGGCTCCTTACCAAACAGAAATGGAACAACCATGGGGAACCAAATCCCAACCAGATCAGAGAACCATCTCCTCTTCTCCTCCGTCCATTTATGATTCTCAGCACCTTCATGCACTGGGGAAGCGGGCATCACTGAATCAATGGAATGAGTTGGCTTAGATCTATCAAGATCTGAGCCAATCTCATCCAAAGAAGGTGTTTCCTCCACCACTGTATCATCCTCGTCTAGAAAATAAGATGGCTCCATCCAAGGCTCGATATAAATCGAGTTGGTAGAGGTTGCGGGTGTGAAATCAGAACAGGTGGGAGAGGTTGTGGGTGTGAAATCAGAATCAGGGAGGTGGGTTTCTGTCATCAACAATGGCGGCGAACAGTAGGGTTCTAGGGTTTCAAAAATTCACAATCTGGAATGGGTACAGGCAGATGGAGATTCAAGATCTGGAATGGAGTAGAGGTAGATGAAGATTCAAGATCTGGAATGGGTAGAGGTGGATGAAGATTCAAGATCTGGAATGGAGTAGAGGCTGATGAACATTCGAGAATCGAGAGAGTGAAGAATGGAGTGTGGCGATAGAGATTAGGGTTAGAGATATGAACACTGTAGAATAAGTGTATAGTTTTAGGAGTGTTGTGTATAGATTTAGGTTTAGGGAATAAGAATGGGTTAGATTAGGTTAATGGGTTGGGTTAGGTTAATGGGTTAGATTAGTGTATTTAATTTAGTCAAAATATGTGGGCCCAATTGTGGCAAAAATAAAATTAGATTAGATTTTTAAGGGTGAAAGGGGTAAAATTTTATGTCCAAAAAAGGAAAATTTCAAGTGTCAACGACATTGGTGGACGGCCCGAAATGGCAAAACGTTAACGACATTGGTGGACGGAGGGAGTATAAAATAAAGGTTTGTATTTGAATATTAAAATAATAATATTCAAATTATTGAATTTGAAATTTCTCTTATTAAAATTTAAATTTAAATTAGGGAATATTTTATATTAAATAGCCTTAATTTTGAAATAATTATAATTATATACTCCCTCCGTCCCCCAAAGATCTTCCCACTTTGACCCGGCACGGGTTTTAATAACATGTGTTGACTTTGGTTGTTAAAGTGTAAAGTGATAGTAAAGTGATGTTAGTGGAGAATGGGTCCCACAAAAAGTAGTATGATATGTAAGATATTGTGAGTGGATAATGAGACCCACATTAAATAAGATGGGTAAAATAGAAGGTTTCCAAAAATAGAAATAAAGTGAGAAGAAAGATAGGGGATGGCCCAAAATAGAAGAGTGGGAAGATCTTTGGGGGCGGAGGGAGTAATATTTATATTTATATTTGAATACTAAAAAAGTCGATAAAATTAAATCATAAAATTATTGACGCTGTGCCAAGTCAGCATTTGAAATAGCGTTGGGTTATTTTGGCGCTCCTCTTTCTAATTTGAAATACAAGTGCAAACTTTATGGGCTTTCCTTCCTTCCTCGATCTCGATCATCAATGGCGGAAAGCCGAGCGACGCCATCGCCATCGACCACGTACTCTGGAGACGCCGATCGATCGATCGCCTCTTCGAGAAAGGAACCCTACCTACTCCGCACCGCCACCGATCGACTCATCGGAGACGCCGCCCTGAACCAGGTGACCTTCACATCCGACTCCAGCGTTTAATCTCTAGTGCTTTTCGTCGCCGGAGGAGAACTTGTCCGTTGCTTGCTAGCTTCAGGGACGCAGTATCTCTGCAACGAAGACAAGCTGCAGTGAGACTGGGAGTGAAGTTAATTTGTGGAATCCCATTCTTTCCGACGCTAGTGGTGACAGTAAGTATGTTTTGTGGTTAATTTGTATGTTTTGGTGCTAGCTGCTCCCAATTACATCCTTTTGTTTACCTTACAAGTAGTCTTAGACTCTTAGGCTATGTATAACTTTATAGTATGACGTTTCTGTTTTGGTACGTCCCACAAAAAGTGATCACTTTCTTAAAAAAAAAATAATTTTAACTTTAAAATACATATCTCTTACTTTTTTAAAACACTTTACTTTTTTTAATACCCTCAATATAATTCAAGAAAGCTATACATATACCTTTTCTTTAACTGTCCATTGCATCTCTCACTATCATTCCTCATCTATTTACATCTATCTAGAGTACAACCATTGATCAATCAAGAATGAATAACTACTCTTTGGTACAAAATTTGACAGACACACACACAGATACAGATAGTTAGGAACTCCAGAACCCATAAATTTTATCTACTTGTAGTCATTCTATGTCCAACTTAGCATTCCAAACAATACCAATATTGTCTATGTCCAAGCAAAATTCACCTAGTACTCCAAGTTGCCCTTCTTAATATATAGATTTAGATTGCAGAATCTGTTTCTGGCATATCAACCTTCACCATGGATACCAAAGCATGAAGTAAACATACACCAGACAATAACAACTTTATACTTAAAGAATCAATCTTAATTTCAATCTGTAATAAATATTACATGGATCAATATAGCCTATCTGGCTAGCTGGCTATTAATTAATGAATCAATCCTACATTCAATCATACCATAAGGTCCATAATAAGAAATCCTATACTTATCAACAACAAAACTTTTTCCATAAATAATGTCGACGAATTCTTCTTCCCTACACACCTGCAGGAATTGTAAAGCTAACTGGAAACCGCTCTCTACTTTCCGAAGACGAAATCTGCCTCGCCTTCTTCTTTGCTCGAATTGAACCAACATCATCCTCTTCGATGATCTCCTCCTCTTTCAACTCATCAATTATAGTAACCTCATTTTCCTCTGGATAATCTTCATCCTCTTCAGACCAATAACTGCAGGATTCGACGTCCCAATCCTCCTCCGACGAACCACAACTCAGGTCACTATCACTCCCACTATCACAAACAATCAAGATTGACTCTAACTCATCCAAATCCTCAACCTCCCCCTCTTCTTGGCCTCCATCTTCATCATCGTCTTGGTCCAAATCTTCAAGAAATGGATGATGCAAGAGCATATCAGCAGTCAATCTGTACATAGGCTTCCTCACAAAGCACCCTTTCAGGAAATCCTTAGCCTCTTTCGAAATCCCATCTGGAATCCTAGGCGACTCGCGCCCTTCACCGATCCTCCTAAGCAATTCTTCACCACACAACTCTCTGTTATCACTCCAAGGAGGCTTCCCTGTAAGCATCTGGAGCACAATGCAGCCGAGCGCCCAAATATCAGACGGCGCCTCCTGCAGATTGTCGATTATCGCCTCGGGAGATAAGTACATCGGAGTCCCCCTCCAATACGGCTCCAGCTTCCTCTTCTTGCTCTGCTCTGCCCTCTTGGCTAATCCAAAATCCCCAATCTTTGCCCTCATCCCTCTCTCCCTGCCCCTCTCTCTAGAATCTGGAACCAGCAGAATGTTATCAGGCTTCAAATCACAATGAACATAGCCATTCCCATGAATGTGATTCAACCCTCTGAGAAGACATCTAACAAACACCTTAGCTTCGAATTCGGGCAAACCTTTTCCACCGGAATTCTTGATCCGTTGAGCTAATGTTCCACCCGAGCCATACTCAAGCAACAGATTGAAAACCATAACTCCCTTTTCCCCCACCGTTGTCTCCTCCCCGAAACACCTAATTATGTTATTACAACCCTTGAGATTGCTCAGAACCTCCCTCTCCTTCTGAATCGAACCAGAGGCGGAGACCTCAGCCGATTTGACAGCCATTACAGAGGGCAAACAGCTGTATTTTGATCTGGGATTCCTCAAGGTAGCCAGATAAACACGCCCAAAGCTACCTTTCCCAATCACTGAACCCCTAATCCACGCCACCCCATCTCCATATTCATTTGCACCCTCTTCTTGAACCTTCCCTCCAATCACAATTTCTCCTCCCTTCCAAACCATTCCTCCAAATTTGGGCGGAGAAGAATTCAAGAATTCGGATGCTACACAATCTCAAAGAGAATCGAGTGGACAGAAGAACAAAGGGGCAAAACACATTCAGTTGATGACTTTTTTTTCTTTCTTTTTCTTATTTGTCTCCCCCCTATTCCTTCAAGTAGGAATGCTTATTTAGGGTTTACAAAAAAGAATGAACAAGTGGTAGAGGGTTTCTTGCTATGTGGGATTGTTAAGAATAAAAGAAACACAGCCGCGTTTTGTTGATAGGTGGAAAAGAGAAAAAAAGAATTAGCGCACAATATCGAATGGAGTGAAAATAATGTTTTGCGAAATCAGAATATTATAACAGTAATAACGGCTGCGTTTTTTTTTTAAAAAAAAAAAATAAAACTTTTGTTACCTTGTTTGAGTTTGGTTTGACAAATTGGTCAGAAATTTCTAACTCGGTCATATTTCGACTCCTCTCACCAAGTCAACAATTCCACTCCTCAAAATATTGAATCTTCGCCTAAAATTAAATAAGTATCTACAATTTTATTTTGAGATTCGTTTTTCTTTATCGATACAATATAGTAATGATCATGATATGTAGTAATAAAGATTCATTAACTCGATCATAAATGTTGACTAGGAAACAAATTTAGTTTTGTTCGTCTGGCCGTATAGTTTCTAGAAAGAAATTTTAATAGAAATTTTGAGTTCCTAGTAAAAAATAATGCCCACTTCGACTCCAACTGACAACGACTATTTCTTAATTTGTAATTCTCGTGTAGTCGTTACCTGCTTGTTCCGTATCAATTATTGATGTTCGATAAGTTAAAAGGTCAAAATATGTATTCATAGTAATGACTATGAATAATCTCTCTTAGATAGATGGATTGTCCGAATGCTGATGTAGTTGTGCAGTGTATATATGCCAAGAAAGAGGTCTAATATATTCTCACCAAATTAAACACAAGAAAGTTGTGTGAGTTTTGTAGTTATACAGTCAAATTTGTTAACCACATAATCATGTCAAGAGTTCACATATATTATGTATAGTTTATAACTATATCTTTACTTAATATTCCACTATTCTTGCAAAATAGTATAAATTCATATCAGTTTGCATGTAAAGATTAATGCAACATTCAATTGACTGCATGCAAAATTCGTTGGATTGGTATTGGAATGTTAAAGCTTTTGATCTTAGGCATTTATTGGCATATCTCAATCAACGGTGAAGGAACATACTCATAATTAATTCTTGCATGCATGCTCACTATGTTCATTTTAGCAAAATAATAAATTAATACTCTTGTGTAACTTCATGAGTTTTACTCTAATTACCATACATTTAAAAGAGATAACAAGGTACATACACTAAGAAAATAAATTATTGTGTTTAGAAAATGAGCTAGTATTTAGAAGATTTTCTTTTTAAAAATAACCAATTTTAATAGAACAACGTAATAAGAAGTCGTGATCGTTTTTAACCGGACGGAAAGAGATGAAATGCGACAATGATTAGGGAAGTCATGTGCTGCCAACTGTGAACGTGACCGGCGGCAAGTAATGTTAAGCTTTTCTTTCTTCCTTGCTTCTTTACATATGCGCGTGGGGCCCACCTACAATTAGGTCGTTTAATTAATTAATTTAATTTAATTCTTAACGTGACAATGAGGTCTTCTTCGCTGTTATGCTTCAGTCTAACATGTGCCTTATTTTCTGGATTACAATCTTATTTTTCTAATAATTTCCTGACTAATTCTCTCATACTTTATCCTACTTTTTGGATTTAGCATATTCCTAATCCTACCGCGTTAGTTGGAATATTGTGAATAGATGGTAATCCCATATGATTAAAAAATTGATAGGATTCACAGTTTTAAAAAATTTATATTTATTATTTTAAAAACTATGATCACCACTTATAATGAAACACTCTAATATAGCATACTTGTTAATAAGAGTGGGACATAGAGAATATTTATTATTTTAAAATCTTAATTTGTATTCTTAATTATTTTGGAGACTAGTATAAGAAAAAAATGTGGGAATTATTTTGTGCATAATATTGCTTTTGTAGGGCCCAAGTATGAGTAATAATTAGAGCAATATTGGGCCCATTTAAGAAGGCCCAATAGAATCTACCACAATAAGGCCCACTGCTTGCTTGAGGAAAGGGAAAACGCGACAAAGAACAATTAAAACATTGCATACTCTACAGAAGAATTTCTTTCTCAAATCTCTCCGACGTCTCCAAATCTGCTACATATATTATAATGATGAATGTAAGTTTAAAATTTTCGGCATTCCTGATTTGTGTATTTGCAGAAGATTGATTTATTATAATTTGTTTGAATTTGTGAATTTTTTCTTATGTTTTTTTTGGGGGTCAAATGCTTGCAGTTGGCTGATTCAGCTCCAGCTACGCAGAAGTTGCTCGGTTCGGATGCTGATTCTCAAAGAACATTGTAAGATTCTCACGGCTGATGTACTTATGAAGATCTGATCATATGTTTTTTTGGGAACTAGGGTTTTAGCTGACGCGGTTTTGTATTTTATATTAAATACGGTACGATAGCTTGTGGCTGGATGTAATGGACTATGTATTGAAGGTGCTTTTCGTTTTGGTGTAGGTATCCGTATGTTACAGGGACCTCGGTGATTGGTATCAAGTACAAAGATGGGATTCTTTTTGCTGCTGATATGGGAGGTTGGATTCTGAATTGTGCATTTCGGTTTTTTATTTTTTAAATTTGGTTTTTATAATAATTGTTAGTTTGTTTGAGAGTATTGATATTTTCCCGAGTGATGTGATTTTACTCATGGGCTGTGCACATATTTGATGCATTTATACTGAGTGATCAATATGCACATTTCAAACTTTGAGAGCTCTTTTATCACATGTGAGCCTTCTGGAGGCGTTGCCCTTTTATTATTGCAAGGATATCATATTACAATCTAGAGCAGGAATGCGAACTTTATTTTGTGGATTGAATATGCCTTTATTATGTATAACTTAAAACGATCCTGAGGAGGTGATATATTTGATCTCGTTTCTTAAGAGTCCCAGCGACACTACCTCTTGATAAGAAGATGACACTGTTCTCATAGTTCAGTTTTCATTCTAGGTTTGTATAATATTAATTGTTCTGCTAGTATTTAGTAGTCTATGTTGATAGATTCTCAGCATTAGATTCTTATTTATCATGCTATTTTGTTAGGTTCATATGGGTCCACCTTGCGATACAAGTCTGTGGAGAGACTGAAATCCGTTGGGAAGCACTCGGTTGTTGGGGCTAGTGGCGAGATCAGTGATTTCCAGGAGATCATGCGTTATCTTGATGAGCTTATGTGAGGCTTCCCTCTTTGACTTGAAATACTCTTTGCACCATTAATTTGCTTGGACTGCTCATGTTGTGTTGCTTTAGGGTACTTATATATTTTCGACTTATTATGTTTTGGTAATATAGCTTGTATGATAACATGTGGGATGATGGAAACTCCCTTGGACCTAAAGAGGTGCACAACTATCTCACACGAATGATGTATAATCGGCGTAACAAGTTCAATCCACTATGGAATTCTCTTGTCCTTGGTGGTGTCAAGAACGGACAGAAGTACCTTGGAACAGTATGTGTTATTTTTTTATCATATACTACTGAACTTTTTATAACCAGTAATTTTATTTTTATGTTGATATAATTTCAGGTTAGCATGATTGGCGTACACTATGAGGATGACCATGTGGCAACTGGATTTGGGAACCACCTCGCTCGGCCAATTCTCCGTGATGAATGGCATGAGAACATGACTTATGAAGAAGGTGTAAAACTACTGGAGAAATGCATGCGTGTGCTTCTTTACCGTGATAGATCAGCTGTCAACAAACTCCAGGTATGTTTCATCTCTATAAGATGTGATTTAGGTACTCTTTATTTGCTGCTATATGCTAATCCTAGACTCTTCCAAACAATGTATTTTGATTTTAGTGTCTGCTGTCTACATGCTTAGATGCACTCTGATGTGTGCTGCATCCATATATCTTCCTGAATTTTAACAATGCATTGAATATTTTCCTAGACTCTTCCTAACAATGTATTTTGATTCCAGATTGCCAAGATCACAGACGAGGGGTTCACCATTTCGCAGCCCTACTCATTGAAGACCTATTGGGGTTTCTCTGCCTTTAAAAATCCCACTGCAGGGGCTGAGGGTTCGTGGTAGATCTGCTGTAAGCTGTATGTATTCGTTTTCGTATCTAAACTGAATACATGCTAGATCTGATCTTTACTTAAAAACCATGTTCACCCTTTTTGGTTCTGTTGACATACACCTGGTACTAAATTTGGTAGATTAAACTATGGTTGCATGCGCCTGTTTTGTTACAATTAAAGGGAAATAACATATATGAAAGACAGTCCTTTATTTAATTAATTCTTCCACCTCATTTATCATTGGTATCAACACAAAAACCAGAAATACATATATAAAATAAAGATTTCCAACTTAGACAACAACAAAAAAATCCTATATAACTCAAAAACAACTGAAACAAGCAGCTCGATCACGAGAAGTCACCACAATTAATTTTTTAGTCGTACTATATAACAAAAGCAATATAAGGAATAAAATTAAACAAGCACACACTCCTATGTTTACAACATGATATTATATTATTTAAAGACAAAACACAAACTAGCAAAAACAATTTTGAGCTTAATTATGCCGAGGCGGAGAGAAACATAAACGACCATGACTGTTCGAGCTGTGCCACCACTCCGCCGCTGCTCACATCGCGAGTTGGCGGCGCGTGATGGGGAGGTGGAGGTGCCACCTGTCCACCCTTCCCATAATTCCCCGAGCCCGCCGTTGCTCCGCTGCCACTGACATCCCGACTTGGCGGTGCGTGGTGGGGAGGTGGAGGTGCCACCTCTCCACCCTTCCCATAATTCCCCAACCCGGCGGTTGCTCCGCTGCCACTGACATCATGACTTGGCGGCGCGTGGTGGGGAGCTGGAGGTGCAACCTGCCCACCCTCTTTCCCATAATTCCCCAACGCCGCTGCTGTTCCGCTGCCACTGACATCACGATTTGGCGGCGCGTGGTGGGGAGGTGGAGGTGTCACACCCCCACCATCCTTCCCATAATTATCGAGCGTCATCGCATCTCCGCCGCCAGTCGGTTTTGTTATCATCTGAATAAGAGTGGGGTTCTGCGGTGGCGCGTCTCTTCTCATCTCATCGACTTGGTCGCGCTTTTCTGCTTATGCATGCATGCACATATATATATTATTTATGAATCTTCTTTCTATAGTAAATTATGCTAACAATTTAAGAAAATAAAAAATCGATGCATGCACGTTTAGAGGCGATCGAGATTATTACCTGTTGTTAATGTTCTTGCATGAGAATTGACAAGAGCGCAGACAAAGATGATGAGTAGCAATGATCTCATATTTAATTACTACTACTAGACTCTAGTCTCAATTTATTTATGATTAACAACCCTAATACATGTTGGCTATATATACAACACAACACAGCCAAACCTAAGTTAGTCCCTAATTAAGTATAGTATTTAGTAATTTAGGTCACGCTCCAATGACTGTCACTTTCCACTATATATTTGAATAATTAAACTAAGCATACGAGAGTATCTGGAATATCACTTCAATATTTTAGGATGTGCGTTAAGGTTAAATCTAGGGACTAGAGAATAAAATCTTTTTTATTATGGTATCTGGTTATTAATTGGTACTTACCAACATCAAGGGGCAAGATCATAAAAAGCTAACTATAACTATTATAAATTCATCTTTACTAGCTCTAATTATTCATCGTGGATATCAATTCTTCAAAATATATATATATATATATATATATATATATATATCTGAAATAATCAGTCAATAAGAGGACCACAATAGCACTAAGGTTCGAGGCAACCTAAATGTGTGCATTTCATTAAAGTGTAAAATTTATTTATTTTTATTGACCGACCGACTTTTTCCCTTAATTAATATTTTTCCTGTCACATTAATCTTCATAACTCACAGTTAATCAAAAAGATCAAAATTATTAGGCGGAAGGAGTACTATTTTTTATCCTACATCATGTCTCAGAAATTAAATATAATTAAAGTTTTATAAATTCATTATGGATAATTAGTAGGAGTATATATATATATATATATATATATATATATATATGCGTCAATCCTTAAATTATTTACACTTAAGAACAAAAGGCCACTAATAATTAATATTCAATAAATCGGACTACCAAATTTAAATTAATTGTTCGCATTTATAACTAAATAGCTAGCCTCTATTTTATGATCTAATTAATTAAGTCGTATTTATGTAAGCATTATATATATAATTAACATATATGCGTACATGCTTCAAATTAACTTGAGGATTTAAACACAGACACGTTTTTATTGGCATTCTTAAAATCTTAATTATTAATTCTGGTAGAGTGAATAAATTAATTAATGTTGTAATTGGTAACAAACCAAACGTAGTCAATTACTTACATCCAACTTTAAAACATGTGCATTGTGCATTTGACGACTCTCTTAAAAACTAAATTAAAACGTGTAAAATGCAAGAAACAGAACACAACTCGACACGTGTCCTCCATTAATCATTATATATTTTCGTACACTTATTTCGTCACACAAAATTACTAGTATTCACTATAATTGTTTCTCTATATATTACATACAAATGGACGATCACAATTCACACACACACACGTATATATTATGTCCCTAAAATGTGATGAGGAATCTAAGTGAACATTTGTACCATATTTTATTTCAAGTGCCCAAATCTAAGTGGGAAGGAAAATGTTGCTATCAACAACATAAAATTATGTCTTTAGCTTAGATTTGATGAATGTTTACCACCCAATCAGTTTTAAATAGAATTATAATCTCTAATTAAATAGGATATAATAATCCTATTAAGTGGAATGGCACAGATTAAAAGAAGAGGGGTTGAGCACTAAGACCACATTAATCATTTGGTTTATCACTAAATTCTGCATTCACCCTATGAATTGATGTTGACTGCCATAATAATGTTAATTATAAACCCAAACTATAATTAATTATATATGTTCCGACTAATTGGGGGTTTCAAAATAGGCAATTTATGTTCCATTTTTTGGGGGGTTTAATTCAAAATAGGCAATTTGTGTTCCAATTATACCAATTTACAAACTATTCATCATCATGTACTAATTATTTATACTTCATCCATTTCATTATATTATCTCATTATTAATATGTAGTTTTGATGAGTTAAACCAAGTAAAAAATAATGGGATAAATAAAATATAGCATAACATCAATATTGTAATATAATTCAAATTTTAGTTAATGAAAAATGCCAATAGACTGATAGAGCTAGCTGAGGTGGGAAATGATATAGAAATATTTAGTTAGTAATATGATAAAAAAATATACTCAATTTAATAAATTTAGTCATGTATTTTTCTTTTTGCATCGTCCCTTTTACTTATTCTTGATAAAAAAAACTTATTAATTTATATTTCAAATTTTAATGACACACAATGAACTGAACTATTCCCATGAGTGAGTGGGTTTAGAACTTTAGTGTGTGTAATTATGAGTTTCTGCTCATTGGAGAGATAGAATAGTGTAAGGACAAGTTCAAAAATGTTAACTTTAATTAGTTTAAACTCTAATTTTTCTCAATTTTATATGCCACAACTAAAGTTTTGGCCTCACACGAGTTCAATGTCAAAAATCAGAAAAATTACTAAATTCATATATTTATAGACCAATTTTAGAATTTTGTGGACAAATGGGCCTCTCTTATTGGATTTTCTATTAAAATCACTTATAAGTAGCTTAATTCTTGGGCTTTGGGCATCTAAGTTTATCACTATACAAGATTAATAACATCTACAAACACTAGAGAGTAAAGGGATAAAATAAAAGCCCATAGTTTCTGCTGAAAGTTTATATAAAAATAAATATACGTGTGATTCCAAATAAAAATATATTTGGCATATTATATACTACTCCTAAGTCATATAATTATAAATATTGACTATTATTAGAAAATAAAAAAATATATAAAAAACAGATCCCATATGTGAGCAAATGGATTTTTTTTTATTTGAATAATACATACACGTGGCTATTAGGTTATTACAAGGACAGGTGTCAATGTTTTACGATTTTCAGGTGAATCTAGCTCCAACTAACCTACACCTATAACTTAAGTTGTCACTTTTTAATTCTTACCATCACTATTCATAATTATTTCTAGCTCTCTCTCTCTCTCAGAAATATTTAGCATTTCTTAGAATTAAAGAAATAGGGAAACGTGAATTAAAACCTCTGCTGTAAAATGGGACAGAACAAGAAAGAGGAGGGATCGAGGAGAGGTACACGAAACAATGCAACTTCCAAAACCAGACAAATCTCACCCTCCAAATATCCTTTGTTGATGCCAATATCCCATTTCATGTCTCTCTCTCTAATTCCCAGCTCCATCTTTTCTTGAAATTCGCCTTACGAGGAAAACAAAGCCAGAAATATTCTGTGTGAATTAAGAAGAAGATCTGATGCTGTAATTCTTGACAAGTAGTAGTGTTGAGTTATGGGAGAAGCAGCAGCAGCAGCTAATAAAGGGGGATCAAGTCTGAATGGATTATTCTCTCCGTCTTCTTCTGCTCCCGTTCTTTGGAAATCTAGGATTGCAGCTGCTGGTAATTCATTAAAGCCCTCATCTTTCATCCAATTCTTCATTTCTAAACTCAGTTGAGTGATTATGTGTGGATTCTTGTTTGGTTTCATATCATTTGCATGCATGCTGCAGTTGCAGGCAAGAACCAGATCCCCCATCAAGGGTTTTGAATCTTGATGAAATACATATGATTATATATAGTTAGCTGTGATTGACTGTTTCCACTCTTAACAACTGTATTTTAAGCTTGATCTAAAACCCTTTACTAGCAAAACAAATAGGTTTATTGTTGAAACTGCACCCTCAATTTGTTGCTCCCTATGATTCATGAACACTGGTTCCAGCAGCCAGAGGTAAGATCATGAACGAGACGGTAGATGGCTCGACTGTGGAGAAACAACCAGAGTCATCTGCAGAGATCATGCAGCAAGAACCTGCAGGCAGCCTCTCTGTCCTTTCAGAGAAGAGGAAGGCTTTATTCGAACCACTTGAACCGGTGATCAATACAAATGGGAAACGCCCTTCTGCAGAGTCATTACTCCCGCCTCCCGACTTCGAATCAGCAACCTATCCGAAAGGGTGGCTGATTGGAAAGAAACGGAAGCTAGTGAACGTGGATGTGGTGGAGAGCATGCGGAGGATAGCAGTGCAAGAAATGAACCGGAAGGTGGTCTTCTTGAATAAGTCCTTCCTCTGCTCTCGTCTTTTGCAATTCGAACGTACATTGATACATTCGGTTATTGTACGCAGGATAGGGAGATCGATGGACTGAACGAGCAGTTGGAAGAGGACGCGCGATGCTTGGAGCATCTGCAGCTGCAGCTGCTGGATGAAAGGAGCAAACGAGCAGATGTGGAGAGACAGAACACGATGCTGCAGAACCAGATAACTATGCTCATGGACATGATGCAGGAGAATGAAGCACTGGATGATGATGAAGAAGAAGAAGAAAGGGCACAAGGAGACTAAATTTGTTTCTGTTTTTGTGTTTTTATCATATATATATATGTGTGTGTGTGTATGTCTTGTTCTTTTGTATATGTTTGAAGAAAATGTTATAGGAAGTAAGTGTAAAACAGAAATGTGGCAAATTATTAGTTTATTTAGGATGAGGAGCAGAAACTGCTCATAATGGCTACATAACAAGCAGCAAAAACTGGTAGGTATGATCTATATTCTCCTATGCCAAATTGGAAACATAAATAATTACAGGATTCATCATCAATCTTAATCTCCGAATCCTCAAAACTTCACAAATGTGGAAGCAAACATACAGCTACACCCATGTACAAGTTGACAGGACAGGATGTGTATCGACCTGAGACATTATCTAGCTTGGTTCTCATAATCTCCAGATATGTTGAACAAGAACTGTGGTAGAGAAGCTATCCTAGGGAGATTAAGTAGCAGCTCTCCCACAGAGTCTTTCCTCGACATGGATGGTGCCTGGTTCATGCCCGGGGCGTCTTCAGATTCGTTGGCACCATCTCCTGCCTTCTTCCCCGTAGTCATCAACAAACCATCGCTACTCGGTTCATCGTCTCCCTTTTGCATCAGAGACATATTAAGGCTGCTGTCCCTTTTAAGGGGAGTGTTAGAGCAGGCAGGGGTGTCTTTCTGCAGGAGACAGCAGAGAGAATCGACCCTAGACATCAGGGACTTCTCGTCTGACTCTGGCAAGTACTGAGTTTCACTAAATAAGCACTGTTTGATATCGTCCAAGATTTGAAGGCCCTGCCATTCCTCACTCGAGAGATTAGGATTGTTGGAGGTCCCCTGTTCTGATATCCGATTTTCGAGATGGCATACTAAGTCGCTCATCGACATAGAAGAATGGAGACCAGGAGCCTTGATCTGATCCCAGTTGCTGAGCTCCTTCAGTTGATCAATTCTGTTATTTTTGATATCTTCAAATGTCAATACTCCCAACGCTGAAAAGATATACATAATCAGTTGTGAGGACCCAAAAGTCAGATTTCAAACAGTGATTAAGTATAAAAGTTATCATACCCGAGCTCGGAGATGGTGTTTCACGATGGTAAGTTTCCGAACGTCTGCCAAGAAAATCTACATCATTCTTTGAGGACGAAGATTGAGGGCCTGACGGCGAAGCAGTATCCTGCAAGCTGAAGAAAGAAGGACTCCCCTCCCTATTCAAATCAAACTCATTATTGTTTTCACTCTGATCGTCAAAAACAGGAACTCTGGGTTCAAAGTATGGGGATTCTAATGTTATTTCCCCTTGCTGACTAAGAAAGTTCAAGCGTGGATCACATTGAATGAGTTTCTCAAAATGTTTTCCCAATAAGCCTTGTGGGCACTCCAGAAAGTGTTGTCTGCAACAAAGATGATCAGGTCAATTGTATAGTAAGGCTTTCACCATGTGAGGAACTTTTCACTTAGAAATCCCTCCACACCATCCCAGACATTAGTTCAATAAACAGAACTCATTAAGAAGCATCAGTTCACTAGAGAAAGCATCCCAGATTGCAACAAGATGTTCACTATCAGCTCATTGTAAGAGGAATATTGTCAGACACCGATTCTATTACACAAACAACTACGAAAGCACCAAGAAATTACGTTTCAATATCTGCTGCCACACTGCTCTAACCCTGGAAAAACATATGAAAAGAAGGAATACAGGAACGCTTACTGAAAACTATAATGCAGGAAAAGCCTCATCTTACCTTTGTATACTAGCTTGTCCACCAGTAAAATCTGATGTTGGTTGCCAAAGAGTGTGCTTCCTAGGTTGTGGGTTAGTCTCCCTAAAGAACAGAGGTTGTCGTGCCAGCTGATGAAAGAACAGAAAAAGGGTGTGACGGACACAGCAATGCTTATCGGCTTATCGCAGATGCATTGAAACATATTTTTCTCAAAAAAAAGTGGAAGACTACATTCATATCATATATAATTGTATTACCACCACATCTAAAGTTCCAGGAGCATCATCACAGTATTTTGCCTTCAGAGCCACGATATCAGACCACTGGATTTCAATTTTATTCTTAAGGCCCCCATCAAGAACTTCCCAGACCAGTTTATGCTTCGCAAAATAACATTTTGCTACCAAATCTCCTTCATATCTTGATTTATACTGCAGATTCAAGAAAGTATGATCAATATCACACTAAATCCATATTCTCTTCCCAAATAGGAAATGCAAAAATTACCTCCCAGGTCCCAATTTTCAAAAGTGAACCAGGAAAATTAGAGGCTTTCAACTTATCACCAGAGGGGCCAACAGCTCTCGAGGACTCCCTCTTACTATTGCTCGGAGTTCCGACTTTGGCCACAGAGGACTGGGACAGGTTCGTTTGAATCAACTCCAGAAGTGATGGGCTTTTCCTGAGTCGCAAACCCAACGGACTTGGCTCGTCAAGAGGATTAATTTGTGAAGGTGGCAATCCATACCCATCCAGTCTTACACTGCGCTGCTGCAATGGGTTACAAAAACCATTGTAGTAACACATTATAGACGCCGTAAATTTGATTTTTTTTTTCTATGAATAATCTACCTTTCTATGAAGAAAATAACATTACCACTTCTAAAATAACCACGAAAAGCAAATAGTCTCAACTCTTCAATTATTGCATTTTATATAGCCACACTCGTAGTAGAATTCCATAGATCAAACGTATTCCTTGTTGCAGGCCTCGTGTTTGATTAATTGTCTAAACACATGAACTACCAATAATTTTAAACAGCAGCAATAACAATAATCAAAATAAAAGATGAGTACTTTGGGGCGCTTGTGGAGTGGTCCGTGCTCTTCCTCCAAGTAATCCTCCACCTCCATCTTCACCGGCGGCACCGCTGTCCCCTCTCCACGCGATGCCGATTCCCCGCTCTTCATCAACTGCACCATCAGTGATCCGAAGATCGGAAAAGCTTCGGCTGCAAATGGATATTCCAATATTGTACGGAGTTCTTCTCTCAAAAATTTCGCTCCTTTAATTGAAGTGAAGAAGGCGATCGAAATTATGACGAAGGAGTTGAAGTGAAATTTCTTAATTTATTGGGGGCGGCGACTCACACGTGTCGCCTTTTCCTTCTTCGGTGGCCCTCGCACGTGCTAACATAACTGCCTCTTGTCATCTCCTATTTTAAGTTAAACAGTAACAGTTAACTATATTTGATCTTTAACTGCGGTTATAAGGTCACTTTCATGTTCCTTGAGATCACGTCAACATCTCAGACTACATTATTAAGCACTCAAAATTGATTAAAAATAGGTTTTTGTTTTGGTTCAAAAATTTCCAAATAATTCGCATGTAATAAGTGGGTATTATTACCTCATTCAGACCGATCCATGCAAACAGCCGGAAAAAAAAAAGGTTCATAATTAGGTAAATACAACTTCAATGGCGGAAGGGTAGAATGGTAAATTGGCGTCCACACGTGCGGCCAAGTGGGGTGAGCAGTAGTGGATAAAGTTGTGGGGCCCTTTGCTGTTTCGTGAAGCTTCCACCTCTTGTCGTTTTTTGGACGGTGGGGATTGGCAAGTAGGACACGTGGCATCATCTGAGACACGTAAGAATTAAGAGTTGAATTTTTCGATTTATTTTTGGGAAGTGGATAATGATTGGGAAATTTGTCGCGTAGTGGAAATCCAAGGAGACTGAATTATTATGGCGGCTGTCTATTTTTGGACCAATGATTAGTGATTTTACACGTCGATGTTCGAAATTCAGTTTCAGAAGTAGAGAAAAAGGAAAAATAAATGGCCCACTGGGTAATTCATTAGTGAAGTTTTAAGACAAATAAACAGCTATTAATACTTTATTTTTCTACATTTTCCCAAATTTTTAGGCATGATAAATCAAAGTAGTATTCCCAAAAAAAGTTTGTGGAATTTGAATCAATATATTCTTATTTTATAGGTTGGCACAGATCAATAAAAAAAAGTTATTTATTCTTGCTGCGGAATATCATTTTGAAAGCATGTTAGAAAATTTGATCATCAATGGAAAGTTCATTTACTTTTTGGTAATGGAATAATAATATTTCAAAGCATATATAAATATGAGCATGCATATCTAGCTTGTGATGCTGTCCCTTTGGTTACTTTTTCTCAGCATAAATATTTGCTTTTTCTTGAAAATTAATTAATACTGTAGCTATTAACATTTGAAATATAAATTGGACTTTTAATATATGTGTGATTAAATATTATTTCTCACAAATATTTATAGTTTTAGTCATATATATATATATGTGTGTGTAAATCATTCATTTTCTTGTAGCGGAGACCACCTTATCATAACATTTGATTAATATTTAAACTTAATTGATGAATTAAATAAGAAAAATTTGTATCTGGGCCAATTTGACCTACAAGTTGGGTTGGGATGAAATGAACTAAGAGTTGCACATTTATTATTAATCAAGTTGCTTGTAGTAATTTTAATGATGTTAAATGGGCACAGGTCATACAATAAAAAATGAATAGTTTTTATAAAAAAGGGTAATTTAAACTATATTATATATTATAGTAAGTAAATAATAAACAAATGTAAATTTTTGTTATTTGTATGAATAACTTATCTTTTTAATTATTTGGTCAGCTGTGACAATTTAGAATTTTTGTTTTTATGATTAACGTGTGACATTTCATTTTTGACCTTTAACACATAAAACAGTTTGTATATATTAATACAGATGTAAAAACTCAAAGCACATTAATGTCATTCATTTATGAATTTGAACGTTGCAAGAAATAGTTGCTATATCATTAATTTATTCACCACAATTGATTACCTTTATCACAATGTCAGAATCTCAAAATTAATTTTATAATTTGTTCGGGTTGAAAATATTTGTTTGAAAATTAATTTCAAGACAATATCACATAAAATTAATCATGATATCTTAGATAACAAAATGAATATCGGATAATTTTGACCGAACACAATCGGATAATGACTGACCAAACACCCTAACTTTATTTTCAATTTATAAAATTATTACTTTTCAATTAAAAAAAAGCAACTCTTCAATTTCATATAATTTATACATATAGGGAATAAGAATATATTCCGGAAAAGGAAATTTTAAAAGCAATATTTAACGTAAACATTTTACCTAATGAAATATAACATCAAATTCAATATTATCATAATGGTGATTAAAAGTTTAGATCCTAAAATGGCTAAAATTCAAATGAATCAGGTGTGCCTCTTTCTTTCAAAATTTAATTAGTTAATGTTAAAACATTCATAACTAAAATTAGTCAATTCTAAATTAATGACACTTGTACGATTAGTAAACTCTCAATTACTCAATTATGCATAATTCGTCATAGCTTAGTATAAATATGAAATTAAGAGCTCTTTATTTTATTTTTACTATTTTCAGTTTCGAATTGGTAATATTAATTTCAAATTGTAACTTAATGACCATAACTACTACAGGTGACATATATTTTTATTAGTTAACTGATTTTAAATATTTAATAATCGATAATTAGTCAATCTTAATTAGTTTGGATCATAGGAAATTATCAGCAGATAAGAGTCATATATGATCCTAAGCAGATGTAAGTACGTTGGAAATGGAAAGCATAAACCCGTGTTTCTTGGTTCGATCTCGTAAAATTGGGCCAAGGTGAAGTCAGCGGTCTCGGAGGGATAAGAAACCGCTCACCACGGCTCTCTGAAATTTACTGATTCGGGCATTCAGCGGCCGCTGAGATGCAGACACTAGATTTACAGCTATGAGAACACTAATCACTGTCCTCGTACATAATTGATATTTACTTCAGACCACATAAGCCTCACAGAAATGGACAAGGTACTATATTAATCATACAAATACATCAGTTACAGACAGACGAAGTGAGAGAAAGGAATTGTTTCTGCATGTTACAACAAATTAAGTTTATATTTTTCATAATAAATGAAAAAGGGGATCTCTGGACTCTCAAATTCTTTTTTATGTCTGAGCAGTGTATATTTCCCAAGAATGTCTCTATGTCAGTGCTTTTGATTCCAACCTAGGATGCAAAAATCTGCTGAAGGTGAAGGTTAAGATGAGAGTTGCAGTCACTACCCTAAAGCAACTCGAGAGAGGAGCACGTTCGACTAGCCACTCTTTCCCGGTTCTTCTGCAACACGAACAATAACAGAAAAGGCTTAGGGCTTCATCATACTTCATGAGTGTGGTGAAGAACTATGCTCATTCCTGCTGATGAGAGATTCCATTTCTGTGTTAGTAGGTACTGACGCGTCCTCACCTTTCTTTGATCTCAACATGTCCTCCGGAAGAATCGCCACATTAGGATCAGTGCTGGGGATCAAGAACAGAATCCCGATAGGAAGAAGTCGGAAAAGGCTCCTTATCAGTATTGCCAACCAGAGATTATCGAACGTTGTCCTAGTAACGTTTAGAGCGTGGAGTAAGATCCCTCCGCCCCAGGCTGCTGAGAATGTACCTACATGGTCAATTGACATGAGCAGAGCAAAGAACGTGCCTTCTATACCGGAGGGGCAAAGCTTCGAACTCAGTACAAGTAGAGGCATCCATTTAAGACGACCGATCATGTGACTAGCAGCTGCATCAAATACGACAACTACATAATCTGGCACCCCAAATATCAAGTTTATACGCAAAACCAATATCAAGTCTAACATTCCCGAAGCACCATATAGAAGTTGTGCCAGTAAAAGCACTCGACGAAAAGGTTGGTTCCTAAAAGCATTTTGATAGAGTAGAACGCCTAAAAGAGAGCCGACTGCACCAAAAGCTGATATTGTTCCGACCGCCTCCTGCAATGGGTAAGGTCGTGTTTACTATTGCTTTTGAGTAGTTTAGTTTAAGAAAATTGGAGTTTAAAGAATGAAGTACCTGTGAGAAAGAAGGACCATTTTCTGCATCAGTGTACCAATAAAACATTCCTTCGTGTATGTGCAGGCTGACAGCTAGTGAAAGGTACATGTATAAACACGGCTTCCAAACAACGGGGGATTTGAGAGCCATCCAAATGGCTCGACCAGCATCTTGAAACTTCTGATAGACCTATTCAGAAGTGCATTTTCTAGGTTAGCCTTGAACTAGCAATAAAGCTAAATGGTCTCTGGTAAATAGTTTCTTACTCGCTTATACGAAACATTTCTGATGAAGGGCTCCTGCATTATCATTCCCACAACAATCATAAGTGCAGCTGGAACGCTAAGGACCCCTAATGCACCCTGTGAAGCAAGAATCGCAACAAATCATCAGTAAGAACACATCCTTACCAGACCGAAACTTGATGCACAACACTCGACGTTAGAATTGCATGATTTTCAGAAAGAACTTATATAGACATTAAACCTATTTTATGCAAGGAGTTAGGCAATATACAACAATCAGTTGAAAATCTATCAATGAAGTGAAATGGTTAGAGTACCATCATAATGAGTAATGACAAACCTTGGATCCAAGTCTATGAACTAGAAAGCCACTACTTATGTATCCAATTAATTGTCCGAGAGAAGAGCACAATCCACACAAGCTCTGCATCTCTCCAGCAAGAGAAGGATGAGCAATACTGTTCTCAGTAACACATGCATCAATAGTAACATCTCCTATTGCAGCACCAGCACTCCCGCATATTAGGAGTAATAAAGCCAATCCAAGGTACATGTCGTTTTTGAGTGAAAGAATAATCATGGATATGACACCAATTGTGCCTGTAATCATGAGGAGCTCAGTTATAACCATAATTATTACCAAAAAAAGCAAGTGACCAAAATGCACTAAATCTAACAAATAGAGTGCACTTCCCAAGAAAGGCAGCTATTCAGAAATTTGAGTAGGATGCTTCCAGATACATCTCCAAATGTCTCAACACACCATAAATGGTCCCCAGAAACGGGGAAGCTTGCATCATAACAAATAGGGTGCATTGAGAAATATTGGTGGTGCACATAGCAACATCCTTTTGAATATTTCATTTCATATACAAGTGAGGTGCTCATGTGAAATACTTTGCTCTATGATGATATTTATTTAACAAGGCAGGTAAAAAACAGATAAACTAATTGTATCTTGAAAATGCAAGTGTTTCGAGCCACAAGAAGTCCATTTGAATTTTACTATATTCTTAACGAGTACTGAACAAATTGGTCTTCATAAAACCTTCCACTTGTGATTGGTACAAGGTGTTGTTTATGCCTTATTTGAAAGGTAGTCTCTTAACAACTACATGCAGTGAGCTAGTAAGCACAGATTCTTAGTTAAAAGAGCCCAATCAGAAGGAGCTCATCAGGAGTTACATGTTTTCAGCTAGAAACTATAAAACAAACAACTCGTCTACATCATGATACACGTGCAGCCACTTGAAAATATGTCTCTTAATCCTCTACCGTAAGTGGTATTCAACACTTCTAAGGGTCAGAGACCTTACTATGTCAAACAGTTCAATCTTCACTACACATCTAACAACTAACTAAAAACTCAACTTTCCATTGTAATGCCCACATATATAGCCCAACAAAGCCAACTGCCAAGTATGCAACTAATTTACAGTTAGATATAACCATAAGAAGCACCATACGAAGAGCGAAACAAGTAGGGCATACTTGCACCCTCAACGCGCTAAGCACAAACAACCATTCTTTCATAACAACGCAGCAAATATATCCACATAGCTTAACACAAATCAAGAACAAATATCACCCTACGCCAACGTATTCACCAGAAAATACGAAATACGGCCTCCGCCTCCGACCCGCCACCGGAACAATATCCGTGAGAAGGCCCCACAAAGGCTTGACCATCCAAGGCATCATAATCATAGCGTGGTATATCTGAGCTTCCGAAGGCTGCAATTTCTGCTCATCTTTCATATAGTACTGCGTGCCCACTTTGCTCAACCCTAACCCAATCCCTTGATTCATTCCGTAAACGATCACCACCCCCAAAACGAAGCTCCAGTGCAGCTCATCGCTCAGCCTCTTCAACCAACTAAAAGGGCTCAGAATTCGGCCAAATATTCCAATCTTTGCGCCTCTCTCTCTAGGGAGCACCTCTTCTTGATCCATTCTAGCATTCAAGTTAAGGCTAGTGCGTTGAAACTGGTGCACATTCTATCAAGACTGCATTTTTATGAGATGTTGGTTCAAGACTTCGTGTTTGTTGAAATGGGGTTTATGCAGTACTGCGGAATTCACGAGTTAGGTGGAGAAGTGGGAAACGGAACTGCACACTTCTCAGTTCTTGCGGGGAAACACGCCAAGTCGCCAACGGCAGAATAAATTATAAGTAATTAAAAGTTGCAGTCACTGCACTAGCAACTTTACAATAGAGTAACGCGATTACAGTTCGCACTGTATAGAACTGGAGGAATTTCTCTGTTTTGTTGTCTGGGCTTAGTGTTTGGGCTCTTGCAGATTTTGCCCTAATTACTAAAATTAATTACTCTAATTTTAAATTATATGTAGTCCAATTGTATCATCACTCGTCTTCAATTTAATTTCATTGAACGTGCAATATAAATATATTTGAAATC
This sequence comes from Leonotis leonurus, assembly GCA_026898415.1. Lineage (NCBI taxonomy): Eukaryota > Viridiplantae > Streptophyta > Magnoliopsida > Lamiales > Lamiaceae > Leonotis > Leonotis leonurus. The sequence goes on from JAPKLX010000017.1 coordinate 3,829,436, forward strand.
AGTGGACAATAACTAATAACCTCAAAAACCACAACTACAAAGATATTGATTTTTTTTCAGTTTGAGAAATTTTATAATAAGCTTTCTAAAAGAATATTTTAGATTTACAATAAAAATGAATAATTAATTTGCAAACTTAATCCAATAAGATCGATTTCATTCCCAGATAAATAAATAAAATTATCCTATAATATGAAGATTATCCTATGTTGTCCTTTCTTTAAATCATACTTACAGAAATAATATTTATATTTATTGCACTTCATTTATATTTTTACTAATTAATTTTCAAAAATAATAGCAATCGAATCCAGCACCCTTAGAAAAAATATATATATATAATCTGTAAGTGTAATTATCAAATTTCCTTTCAAGTATTGCTTTTTTGGTTTAGTTAAATCCCTTTCCATAGCAGAACGAACTTATAAAGTGTTAGATTTTTTTTTATCTGAATTTAAAATGTAACAAATCAATTAGACTTTGATAAATAATTTGATAACTAAATAAATAAAGCATTACAATAAGAAATAATGGCCTTAAACAACTTTCGAAACGTATTTAGTGAGGGTGAAAATTTAATTAGGAGGAGAACTTGTGACTTTTTCGGTCCTGATCGAGTTTCAAATTTTTTGGAATCAAGATTTAGAAATTAAATTTTTTGGGGATTTATGAGTTCTGAATTCCGATCAAAACTCTCGATTTTTCAAAATTAATTTTAAAATTCGATAAATTTTGGATTCGTTCGAAAATTTCGGAACCATTCAAAATATTTTAATTCGGGATCAGAACCGAAACCATAACTTAATAGTTTCAAATTTTGAAACTAGAAAAGTTCCAAAATCTTGAATGAAATCAAGACTGAAACCCAAAAATTAATGTTTGTAGAATCGAGACTTAGGAATGGATACCCGAATCGGTCACGATTCTCACCCCTAGGGTAATAGTGTTTATGATGTTCCCATGTAGGGACCAAATTAAGATCCAGCAAAGAGAAAGATAGTACACTGACACCACATTTTGTATACACTTGTTTAGTTGTTGTATCCTACAAAAAAGTACAAATTTTAAATTGAATAAATGCCACCGTATTTCATATACCAACACCTTTTTTCCATTTTTATCTGTCCCACAAAGTTGGTCCATTTCCGTTTATAATATTTTTTTTGTGCATTAAGTGTATTAAATAAACAAAAAGAAGGAAATCATCTTGGTCTGCATGCCAAAAAAGGAGATCATCTTGTATGAAACCGAAGGAATAATATGGAAAGGGTAATATGACTTTTAAGAAGTGAAATTATCCTTTCCATCCATAAAAAAACACATACATTTCACTCACTCTTGAACACATAGTCTATTCATTTATTTTTTTTCCCACTATATACCAGTAGCATGTTGCGTAACAAGTGACGAATAACTATATAATGAATGAGGATTGAGAAAGAGACATCATCGGCTGGAATCGAAACGGGCCTAATTTTTTCACTTTAAACTTGGTTTTTTATATTTACTTCAAGCTGGAGTTGTTGGGCTTCCTAGTAAAATTAAGGTTTGTTTTATCTATAAATGAAATTTGATGTGTTAATAAATAGACCGAGTCAGGCGTGCGTGTGTTGGCGTAATGATAGTAAGGTTAATGCCCAATGCTAGGCTAAGGTCTCGGGTTCAAGTCGTCCGTGATGCGGCATGTAATTTAATACTGATATAATCCAATTTTTTTTAAAAAAAAAAAAATAGACCGAGTCAATCACAACTGGAAAGATGAATTGCGTTATGGGGATACATGTAAGTACATAAATATTACAGTAACTGATCATGTGAAAGATTAACAAAAAATTATAATAAGAAGAATAATTTTAAATTGTGTGTTTGAATGAGAATGTGAAAAGGGGTTGGGTGGGGACTATCCTAATAAGGAAAAGTAGGTGGTGCGAAGGGGTTATTTAATGTAGTTTGGGGGAAATTGGGATTTCATTTAATTAAATCTAATCTATAATTTGGGTTAAAAAAATTCCAAACTTACTAAAATAATTTATTAAGACATTAATTTTTTTTTTTCAATATTACAAATATGAGCAAGCAAGAAAACTAGTGTAAAACAATGCAGCTGGGAATTAAATTTTGAACTGAAAAGGTGGAAATTTTAGCAGAAGCCAATATTAATTGTTCCCACAAAATTTAATAATTTAATAATTATAATTAAAACAAAATAAACATGGAATTAGGGAAAGCCCACATACAATTGACTAATGGAAACACACACATATATATATATTATAGTAGTATATATAAAGAGCCCTTAAGTAGTGGAAGTCTAAAACAAAATTTCGCTCAAAATAAACCTCCGCCGCCGCAGGCCGCCGTTAATTAAATCCCCATAAACCACCGTCAGTCCGCTTCCCCTAATCAGCCATTTCCGTACTCTCATTCACTCCATTTTTCCTCTTCTGATTCGTGGTCTCTCTCTCTCTCTATCTTCTAAATTGAAGCTTCGTACATGGCGCGGTCCTCAAAACAAAAGAATCGCCCCTCCGCCGCCGCCGCCGAGGAGAATTCCGACAACGACCGCCGCGAGGTGAAGAGAAAGCGGAAGAGTGTACCGAGGGGATCTCCACAGCAGCGCAGCTCAATCCACAGAGGCGTTACGAGGTATTTTTGAGCTGTAATTTAGGCGCAGAATTTGAGTATTATCTTAAGAAAAATTCAATTTCATCAACAGAATTCCAATTCACAGTTTTTGAATTAAGGTGACGCATTCAACCAATCAGAATTTAGCAAAATATTGCGCCTAATATATTACGAGCTCTGTAATTTTTCATGCATATTTATTTGAAATTGAGTTTTTTTTTTCAATTATTAAAAAATAAAAAAAAATAATTTTTAATTCGTAAAATTATACGTTTATTCATTTATATTTATATTTATATTTGTGAAATGACGAATTCAGGCACCGGTGGACAGGTCGCTTTGAAGCTCACCTCTGGGATAAGGATTGCTGGAACGAGTCACAAAACAAAAAAGGAAGACAAGGTTTCATCATATATTCTAATATTTCTAAATCCATATTTAAAAAAAACATCCTTGGATTTGATTGTATTTCCAATCTTCAAATTTATAACAATGTTGTTATATAAAATGATGATAGAATTATAGATTCAATGCTTACTAAAGTTTTTCTTTTCTTTCCCTTTTTTCTGGTATGAAATTCTTGGTTTATTTGGATGGTGATTGTTGCGGGGATGCCATTATTATGCAGTATATTTAGGTATGAATCCCTAACTTCCCTATTCAAAAAGGTAAATTCAATCAAAATAAATTGAAAGAACAAAAATATATCCATTATATATATAATAAGTATGATATATATTTGTAATTTATGAAATGAAATTAGGGGCCTACGACGACGAAGAAGCAGCAGCTCGTGCTTACGACTTGGCTGCATTGAAATATTGGGGACAACACACCACCCTAAATTTCGATGTAAGTATTAATTTTATTATTTATACAAATATTCTATCTATTTGCAGAATTATTGAAAATATTGATATAATTCCTTATGTATGTATGTAGCTGTCAAACTATCAAGAAGAGCTCAAAGAAATGGAGGGACAATCAAAGGAAGAATACATTAGTTCATTAAGAAGGTACTAGTTATAGTCATAAATATTTATTTCTTGCTATTTTATTTATGATAATTTATGTTTACATGTATTATAGTTTGCTTATTTTGTAATGAAATATCAGAAAAAGCAGTGGTTTTTCTCGTGGGGTATCGAAATATAGAGGTGTAGCAAGGTATGTATGAATCTAAAAAACTATTCCATAAATAGAATCTTTTTTTTTATTAAAGTTCAAAAAGCTTGATTTTTCATAATTTCATTCGGGTGTTGAAATATTATTATTGAAGATCATTTGATATTCACACACACACACACACACACATATATATATATATATATATATTGAATTAAAACAAGTAATTGTGTAATTGGTTGAAAAAATAAATATATGGGCAGGCATCATCACAATGGAAGATGGGAGGCTCGAATTGGGAGGGTTTTTGGCAACAAGTACCTCTACCTTGGGACATATGGTAGGCTAATTAATCTTGCATTTATTATTTATTCTTATACCCTAAATAAATATCTAATTCTTCAACTATTTAAATTTTAAATCAAAAAATTGATTTAAATAAGTTGGCGAGTTGGTGAGCAAATTTTGTACTTGAAGTTATGAATTTAATTGTGTGCTTGTCATATACTTAAGAACATGTATTTACAATAACTAGTTAACATCTTAGGGTTCTTTTCTTAATCAAAACATCTCCATTAATAATCACAAACATTACTACAGGATTGATATCTAAAAGTAATATCTACAAAAATCAATCGAAATTTGAAATATAACGTGTGATTTCGATTGATATAGTTAGAGAATAAGCCACCAACTACACATGTCGTTGTCTCACGTTTCTTGTACTGCAATAATATTGCATACATGACTAGATTTCCCTAAATAAATTTTTACACAAGTGCAATAAATATAAATAAAAGCAAAACTAATATGGTTGGCTAAGAAGCATAAATTTACCAACCCTCAACTACTATAGCTCTGCTCACATAATGTCCTTTGCCTCCCACCAAAATTATCATGCAACTTAAATTCTTGAATTCAATATCAACATTCAACAACCACCCAATTTCCCAAATTACCCCTCAAATTATTATTCATTCTTCTTTTTTGTTCCAATATTTGTATGTAGCCACTCAAGAAGAAGCTGCAGCTGCATATGACATGGCAGCAATAAAATACCGTGGAATTAATGCAGTTACCAATTTTGACCTCAGTCGTTACATGAACTGCAACACAGTAGATGCTAATAGCCCCATAGTGGAGAACCACCACCCGGAGAGCCCAGCTACGGCTGAGACCGCGGCCTCTCCCCCGCTTGCCACCACCACCGCACCGGAAACCCCAGACATTTTGTTGCAATCGTCCGAATTTGAGGAAATGGTTGAGCCAAATCCTCCACGTAGTAGCTTCCCAGATGATATTCAAACATCGTTTGATTTTCAAGATTCTAGCACCTTTGCCGATGAACATGATATAGTATTCAGCGACTGTGATCCGTTTCTGCCATCGGTGTTTCAATGCGGGCTCGACGCCTGATTGATCACTTGTGGAGTGATCGATATCCCCTCTTATAGAATTTATTTAGTGTTCTTTGTTTTTTTGAGCAAGTGTTTTTGTTTACTTAATCATTGATGATATGCTATTGCCAATGTATATTATTTGGCTTAGATGAGAAGAAAGAAAGAGGACAAAAGGAAAAGGTGGAGAGAAATGAATAAAGAGATTGATTTTTTTTAAATCAATTTTCTACACTTTGGGAACTTTTTGTTAATATTTTCAATAAAAAATGAAGATTGGAATTTTCTTTTACAATTTATTCGATAATTGATATGTAAACATGTATTGGTAGAACATTCATTTTTGTTTGACATATGAAGTTAAATTCTGAAACAGTTATTTTAAGATATCGTTTCATAAAAGTTTCAAAACTAATTACAAATCGATGCGATGGTTCGGTTCCTCTGATTCACCTTTTTTAGTGGTTACTCTCCATATAAATTTCATAAAGTATTCATACTTTTGTCATGTTCAACCACATTCATGGTAA
>JAPKLX010000017.1:3845112-3886296 GCA_026898415.1 Leonotis leonurus
GATTTTACGATGTCTAACCGTGCATCGCACGGGCACATTTTCTAGTTTTAAACTAAAAGTGTGATGATTTGTCATATTATAAATTTAATTAATCTTTTTATTAGAATGCTAGAGTTTGTATTTCGTTCCGCCTCATTATTTATAATTTCATTTAATCAAAATTACGAGCATTTTATTAACTTTCTTATCCTCGTTAAAATAAAATAATTTAAGCTACGGAATGGCCCAAATAAAAAAGGAGCGGGTCGGGCAGAATCCGTACCCTACTGAAAAAGGATCCGGATATGGTTCTGCAAAACGAGTGGCTCTCTTCTTGACCCGAACGATCAAAATCCAGATGGCTTCTTCTTACTCTTCCAACACCATCCATGGCAACCACGCTCCCTCTCTCTAGCTCCTCATTTTTGCACCACCGCGCAAAGTCCACTTCCAGGACCAGATTCAACTTCAGACTAAGAGCTTCTCTCTCGACGTCCCCGTCATCCATGGCGGCCACGGCGGAGAAGGTAGTCCCCGCGATCATAGTTGGCGGCGGGCGCGTTGGCAGAGCCCTTCAAGACATGGGCAGTGGCGGTGATGTTCTAGTTAAGAGAGGCGAGCCCGTGCCGCTGGATTTTGCCGGGCCGATTTTGGTTTGCACCCGCAATGATGACCTGGATGCGGTGCTTGAATCCACCCCCAAATCGAGATGGAGCGGTATGATTCGGAGAATTTTCTGTTTCTGATTGTGTTTTTGGGGTGATTATTCTTTGTGTTTGTGTATTGCTATTGATTAATGTTGATTGTAGTTTAACTTGTGTAATTCCGCCATTGGAGAGATAAGTTGAATTTAGTGGTGCGGAGCAGCATATTATTTGGAAAACAGGGCTTGTGATTTTGCATTTGTTATTTGACAACGCTTTCCATCAGTTGCGTGCTGTAACATTTTGTTTCTTACAATTTGCAGGTTTACAATGTTTGAAGCTCTTGTTTGTTGAATCCAATTTGAGTCGTAGATTATGTGTGAAGTCACACTCCTTTCTTGCTTATCTGGTTTTGTTTGTACTTGATACGGCTACGGCATCACATGCAAATACTTCTGAGATTGTTTCTGTATTTATAACGATATCTATAATGCATATGAGGCATGGTGATGATTCTTAACAAACAATATCTATAATGCTTACACAATGTGAGGCATGGTGATGATTATTAACAATATAGCAAATTTGGTGTTTTTCCAGAACGGGATGCTGGAGCCGTGGTTTGAAAGTAAAGGCCTCGGAGATGCTGATCAGGTTTTAGCATATTTTGCTGTTTCGAAGCTCGGCGAACCTCCAATAGACGGTATAACTGATACTAATCCCGAAGGACTAACTGCTGCATATGGGAAATGGGCTTCTGCTGTTGCTGGAAGATTACGTGCTGGAGGCCTATCTTGCAAGGTAAGGGTCGATGTTTTTGTAATTTGATAGTATTTTATTACTTATCAGTCTCTTTCAATGGATTCTTTCAATGGGGAAAATTTGTAGGTGCTTGAAAAAGAGGCATTCCAGAAACAAATGCTCGAGTAACTTATATGGATATGTGCTTTCATGCTCGTTGGAGCCCGTCATCCTGGAGCAACTGTAGGTGTTGTGGAGAAGGAGTATCGTTCTGAGGTAGAAAATTAACACCATTTTCTAATTCTTAAGAGTTGAAGATTCCTCATTAGATTTTTCCAGAGCTGTGACTGTAACTCTTGTTTGGCCTTGTGTTCATTCAGAACTGTTGATGCAAAGAAAACACTACTGCACATGCTAATGCTCTGAGTTATTATCACTTGCAGGTGTCGGCCCTTATAGGTGAACTCGCTGCAGCTGCTGCCACAGAGAAAGGTTTAGTCTTTGAAGGAGCGATTGAGGAGAGACTATGTGCTTACTCAAGGGCAGTTGCTCACTTCCCTACTGCAGTTAAAGAGGTAAGAATGTGAATTTATTGTTGAAATACTGCAACAGTTGGGGTAATTTGAGTCGAAAATATGATATATGAACGTACGGTTCGGTTGCAGTTTAAATGGAGGAATGGATGGTTCAATTCTCTCTCAGAGAAGGCGATTGCACAAGGCAAACAAGATCCATGCCCTTTACACACTGCTTGGCTCAAAGAACTCAAGATAGTTTAGTTGAGACTTCCTTTTGTCCTTTTTGCATTTGCGTTTAGTTGAGCTCACCAACTGAATATATTTTCTATAGTACAATTAGAATAGAAAAATCAAGAAATAAGGATGTTGCATATATAAGTTACTACATAGAAAATTGTTTCATATGTATACACCAAAAATCAGTGAGCTGGGAAGGAATAAAATAAGCCTAGGTTGGTATATTTCAAACAATTCTGGCACTACTAACTCAAGAGACAAGGCAATGTGGTATGAATCAGTAGTCATTGCTTAATCTACTACAGGAATTTGAGTTTTCCCTTGACTGCAGAATAAGCTTTCGACACCTGAAGATGGCACGAGGCCTTTTCGACTCCCGACAATTCATTGCACGCATCGGCAGCATTACCGAGAGTCACAGCAAAGTAAAGATAAACAGTGCATAGCACTACGAGGAGGGCAAGAGCAGTGAGAAGAAACCGGTGTCTCTGAACTAGGGTCGAAAAGTTTCCCAATTCATCGCCTCGTGAGTGCTGCTTCTTAGGTGATTGTGGAGAGAATGCAGTCTGTGTCTGCGATCTCCGATGAGGCGAAGTTATTACACTGTCGATAGCCATGCTTTGTGCAACAAGAATCAATTCCTACACATGTTTCGTTAATGTAATAAGAGATTCAAGCTGGATATAGCATTCAGAAAATGCAGAATCATAGAAAAGAACAAAAAGGACTTTCAACGAAAAGAGAACAACTTGCAGACTTAGTAAAAGAATATGAATTACTGAGCAGTATCATTACTTCAATGTACTAAATATCAAAATCAACATAGTGACTAAGCAAGCCCACAAATCAATCTTGACAAATTAATGATTTTTCACAACTCAAGATTAATATAATACAGTTCTGAACTCTGATGTGCTGCTGCATATTAGCTAATTTTAAAGCAGAATGCATTCAAATTAATGCAGTCTAAGAGAAGGTACATTTTATCATCGAGATGTAGGCATAAATTTGTACCATAATTAACACCTAGCAATATCCAATGCTGCATTAATCACATCCTCCTTTTCTTGTTCTTTGAAAAATGGTTTCATTCAGAATTTTCAATACTGTAAGCATTATCATTAATAATGCATCAACACACACAAGATGACAACATAATTTTCAGACCACTGAACAAATAACAGAATAAAGCCCTCAAATTTTGATCTACTTTGCATTCTTCATCGCCCAAATTCGATTACAAATCTTCATTTCCCCTCTAACCTTTTTCAGATCAAATCAAGAAAGCTTATAATGCCAAATATTTCACACACAAAATGTGCAAATCCAACCAATTACACATCAGCACCATCATCAATCTTCAGGAAAATTAACTCGATCCGTAGCCCTAATTACAAAATCCTCTCTTTCCACGAGATCATAAGAGATTAATCGCAATGGATTCCAAATTAACATAGAACCAAATCAATCACGATCATATCCCAAACCCAAATAATTGATTCCACACACACGAGAGGAGCGATATACCAAGAGATCCAACATAGATCAATGAAAATACCTTGCTGAATGCTGACGAGAGGGGGAGAGGTAATGGGAAGAAAAAGAGCTTCCAACAAAAAGCTACTGACACGGGTCTTTTTACAAACCCAAATAATTGAATTTGCTTCTGTATGTAACTATAATTCAACGATATCTATCTGTATTTTTGTGGGATTTAGAGATTAATTTCTTCCGCCTTGCGACTCGGCTAGATATAAGGAGAGTTGCAGGCGGCAACGCGCTGCTACGCACTTTCCAACAGTAGAGAGAGAGAGAGAGGAAATGAAAAAAAAGAAACAAACTAAAAATATGTGGGGAAGGAGAGATGATGAGTGAGTCCAAATTCTATTTTCTTTTTATATTTAATGCTTTTTAGTTGTATTTCCTAAAATAACCCGGTCTGATAACTTGTGTATTTCCTAAAAGACCCGGTATGAGGCAATCTGATAATATATCAATAGTTGAAGGGTTCTTGGGAAAATATGGATTACGACTTATTCCTAGTTTGATTACTGATTCTTCTATGCAGCTTTACACACCTCTTTAACAATCTTCAATTCCTCCTCGCCTCGCCCCGCCCCGCCCAGGAAGGTATGTTCGAACCATCTGATTGCGCTTGTGCGTGTTTTTAGGTAGCAAAGAACTGTTGAGTTATCGTTTAGGGCATTAAATTTGATTGCACTTATTAGGGTTGTACAATTGTGAATTTGAGTTTTATCTGTAATTACGCTAATCAATCGATTTTTTGTTGATGGAACGATTAAACTGGTGGATGGATGTAGGTTTTGAATTATATTTGATCATCGATCGATTATTTCTCGTATAGAAGCAAGATGTGGGCGGCTTCATGTCTAGCATCATGCTGCGCTGCCTGCGCTTGCGATGCGTGCCGCACGGTCGTCTCAGGCATCAGTCGGCGCTCGGCTCGCATTGCCTACTGTGGTCTCTTCGCCCTTTCGCTGATTGTTTCGTGGATTCTCCGAGAGGTTGCTGCTCCTCTCATGGAGAAGATTCCCTGTAAGTGCTTTTCTGTATCATTGAATCGTGAGAATATAATTTGTTTTGTGTCTAAATTTCTCAAGCTTAAGACTTATTACATTGTTTATTCCCCTGATGCATTGGTGTTGAATTTATGGTTTTATGTTGGTCAGTCGGGTGTCTTATACTTACATGAATGTGAATATTTTCTATGAACAGTCGAACTCGATGTATAACATTTGCCTTCTCATGTTTCATGGTGTAGTTGTACTTTGGTTGAGAATTGAAGAGGCGAAGGTGTCCTTTCGTTGCCGTGTTTCTTGATGCATGTGATATTGCCTTTTAGTTTGAGAAAGTTGAGTTGATCAATTTCGAATCAAGGGAATGTGAACGGATTAATGAATGTCTTTTAAGGGCTATCCTTTAAATGAGAAAAATGGCAATCTTTTCTGTGATTAGGTATTTTTTGTTACTTTTTTGTGATGAAGTGTGGTCTGATGGTCTGTGGATTTTTTTTTGAAGGGATTAATCATTTTGCTCAAACTCCGGATAGAGAGTGGTTTGAGACAGATGCAGTATTGAGAGTGAGCTTGGGGAACTTCCTGTTTTTCACCATCCTTGCCATCTTTATGATTGGTGTGAAGAACCAGAAGGATCCTCGTGACAACATGCACCATGGAGGTTGGATGATGAAAATTATTTGCTGGTGCATTTTGGTCATACTGATGTTCTTTCTTCCCAACGGTATCATCAGCTTCTATGGTAAGTAATGTTGTCTTGGATCCCATACTATGTATATATATTCCCTTGTGTTGTCTTCTTCAAAATATGTACCTGGCAGGGGTACACCTTACAATATGTGGTCAAGTTTGCATCACTTAATACAATTTGGAATTAACACTACTGAATCAAACTTTACTCGGGAAATAAACAGCATAATATCTTGTCTGCATGTGATGATTATCCAATATGATTGTTGGCTGTTTAATTTTGTAACTGTAAATGCAGAGACAACTTCTAAGTTTGGGTCGGGATTGTTCCTTCTTGTTCAAGTTGTACTTCTGCTTGATTTTGTTCATGGATGGAATGACAAATGGGTTGGATATGATGAACAATTTTGGTGAGCTAACAAAGTGACTTTGAGGTTTGTTTGTTTAAGGAACATGGCTGCAATTTTTTCCACTTACCTCTGTATTCTATGTGTTTGCAGGTATGCAGCATTGCTTGTGGTCTCACTTGTCTGCTACGTTGCAACCTTTTCATTTTCAGCTCTTTTATTTTATCTCTTTACCCCATCTGGACATGACTGTGGACTCAATACTTTTTTCATCGTGATGAGTCTGATCTTCGCTTTTATGTTCACTATTATCACATTGCATCCATCAGTAAGTTTCTGAACTTTATCTTGGTACATGAACCATATTCTCTCTTAATCGAAAGAGCAACTATAAACTAGATCCTGCCATTACTTAAGATATAGGTCATATTTACCAGGCTCCTATGGCCTCATGTACATGAGAGAACTATTATTTGACATGGAAGTCATATTAAGTTATCCTATACAGTAAAAGCAATTTTGGTTTGAATTGTTACACGTTCTTTTGGGTTAATGGTAATGTCTTTGAGAATGTAGAGGTTGCAAGCTGACGTGAAAGGTTTCATCATATCACTTCATGAATTTGTCTGGCATTCATTTGCTTACTATTTTCCTTACCTTTAGTCTTCAGCTTCTTTCTGTTCTCCAAGTTAGTGCAAGAGTAGTATCTATCATAATTATTGTTTTCATTATTGGAAGTCTTCTGTGATTTCTTATCTCAATATGCCTATCATGTCATAGGTAAGTGGGAGCATTTTGCCATCTTCAGTTATATCCTTATATTGCATGTACCTCTGCTACAGTGGGCTTGCCAGTGAACCTAGGGATTACGAATGCAATGGACTGCATAAGCATTCTAGAGCAGTTTCAACAAGTAGTCTCACCCTTGGGCTCCTTACAACAGTTTTATCTGTTGTTTATTCTGCTGTACGAGCAGGGTCTTCTACTACATTGCTTTCTCCTCCAAGCTCTCCCCGAGCAGGTCAGTTATTTTTTATTTTGTGTTTTCATTCATTATGAGATTACAAGAGATACCCACTAGGCGGAGCGTTCAAATAATGTGCATGAAGAATTTTCTGTCAAATTGGTGTTATTTTCCACTACAAACCTTTGATTCTCGAAAAGCTTAATATAAATGAGGCTAGGCTTCTTAATCGGAAACACCTCTTTTTCCAAATGTTGGTTAGAAGGCATTTTCTGGTCTATTCTCTTATTTCATACGGGTTGGCAACTAGTGACCTTGGGGGAGTGGTCGATAATTTAGGGGTTGATTTTATTTTTTCTTCATTTTACTTGACAAAATTGACGTCTAAACTTTGTGTCTTGATGAATAGGTTCTGGCAAGCCCTTACTACCATTGGACAAGGCAGACGAGCAGTACGAGGAGAAAGAGAAAGTGAAACCCGTAACGTACTCGTATTCATTTTTCCACTTAATCTTCTCCCTAGCTAGCATGTATTCTGCCATGCTGCTCACTGGTTGGTCCACATCTGTTGGCGAGAGTGGGAAGTTGGTTGACGTGGGATGGCCATCTGTCTGGGTTCGCATCGGAACTGGTTGGGTTACTGCTGCCTTGTTTGTCTGGTCCATGCTCGCACCCATCCTCTTCCCCGACAGGGAATTCTGATAAACAAAACTCGTAAATTGTAACTGTGTATACTAACACTTTTACCATGATTTGGCTCTTCTTTCATGTTGCTTTCGATTTTTATTTTGTTTGTAAATAAGTACCAAGTATTTGGCCAAATTTATTTTATGTAATGGGAGTATTACAATGCCTTATGAATGAAACTGTCATCTTTTATAAGTAGTCTTTCACTTTGCTATGATCAACCATTAGGAATACTTGTTATTGGTAAAATCATTAGTAGCTTCAAATAGACCAAAAGCCTAATATTAACCTTCAGTACTTTTCTTCCAAACTTCGGTTGATCATCATCATTAATAAATAGTTACTGATGCACGCCATCAAACATGTATATCTTTCAAACTGTTCCTCAGTATAACAAGGAAAAATTCTTCATTCGACCTTGTGATTGCTTAAAAGTAGTCAATCTGTGTCAGCGTGTTTAATCTTCAAAATCTCCGGCGTTCTCCAACAAATAGTTCACCGCTAGTTCTTCGTTGCGATCACAAGCTAAAAATGCTTCGATCACAAGAGCTCTATCGAATCCCATGGCTTCCATCTATACAAAATTATGCCATTTTATTAGTGTATAGGCAAACAAAAATCCACATACGAGAACCAATGTGTTAGCACGTTTCGTACTCTTTCAATCGCTTCCTGTTCTGCAGGTGTGACACTGACAGCATGGGGCATGTCCTGCTCACCCTGATCATCGAATATATCCCTATAACATGCAGGGACTCAAAAATAATGTGGAAATCGCAGAATATACATGTTTTCGAAGCAAATATAATAAGCATGTGCGAGAGAGAGAGAGAGAGGGGCGTAGTGAGGTTACTACATAGCAATCAAATATATTATCCGGAAGTTCAAATACTCACCCTTCAGAACCATCAACGGGTTCGTTAATTAATTGAAGGAACTCCTGATGGTTTTCTTGTATGAGTCGCAGGAGTGAAGGATTTTGCTTTCCAAGCTCCTGAAGCATGGGCTGCAACAAAAGAATAAATTAGATGAGCTCTAGGAAAAAGAAACCATTAGCACAGACGAATGTGTAGAGTCACAAGACGAAAACCTGTAGAATTTGTGGATTTGCTTGAACCAGAGAACGCAGCGCTTGAAACTGGATCCGATTAGAGCAAATTTCGTTACACAGCTCACAGTGCTTATGATGACTAAGAGGGAAAGACAATACAAGGAAAAGAAAAACTGACCTGTTGGTTGTTCCTGAGAAAATCAAGCGATCCAGCACCGGAAACTGTTTCCTGTAGAGTTTCCAAGGTATAATGAGAAACATGGGAAATAGAATAAATGTGAATCGGGACGACAATGGTGATGAAGAACCTGAGGAAACAAATTCAATGGGGATGAGTTCGGTGCTCCTGAAGCCGGTGGACCAGTTGCAACTGCCAAATCAACTAGAGGTTCAGCCAATGGAACATCAACTTCTGTGCTCTCAGGGATTCCCTTATAGAAGAAGATAAAAGTTTTAGTATTTCATTTTAAACCACCACTGGTAAAAGTAAAACATGGAGATGGATCAAAACCATACTGAGTACAAGTAATCCACAGCTCGTTCTGGATTATTGTAAGCAGCTCGAAGAGCACGTCTCACTGTCTCTTTGTCCCAACTACCGCCACCCATGTCAATCAGTTGTTGAATAGTCTCATCAAGATTATCACCAGCGACTAAACTGGAAGCAGCTTCCTCACACGAGCCAGATTCAACACTAACAAAAATATAACTGTTGTTACTAAACCTACTGAGAACTTGCACAAGCATCTGGAATCATAAATGAAAGAGTTCCGTACTTTGCTGATGGAGCAACAGAAACTACTCCGGTGCTGTTATGTGCCCTACATGATGAAAATTACATCAAAAACAGGCTGTGTGTGTGTGTATATATATTTGCATGTATTAAGCACTAACAGTGTAGCGCAATCCGATGTTTAACTACAACTCACGGTACGGATGGGCGAGATTCAGCTGCAGGAGCAGAGGCAGGAGCAGGCACAGGGGCAGGAGTAGGATTACTACCCGGCGTGGCAGTAGAAGCAGGCTGCAGAAACAATTAAGTGCAAACTGTCTCAAACACAATGAACAAGAAAACAAAAGAATAAAGGAAAAAATAGCATGTGCACTCCAAGGATTGGGACCTGAGAAGACGTTGATGCACTTGAACTCAAACTTTTGCTCTGTAAGAAGAAACTAGTTGTTCAATGAGGCGCTTTGGTCGTTGTTTTGAGAATGATATGTTAATAGCAAAAAATAATCTACACAACAATTGACAGCATGGCTAGTGTAGTACCCTCCATGTACAGATAGAACCTAGTAGTCAAGTACCACAAATATGCTGACTATCTAGGTTAAAGTGGTTACCTTGCTTAGCATGACAACAAGAAAGCCATCTTCAGAGACCTTGTTTTCAGCCAAGGTACTTTCATCTTTCAATACCTTTCCGTTATAAATCAACAATTGTTGACCACATGGATAATTATCTTTGCCTTGCACATCCTCAATGCATTTCTTAACAGCCATTATCTAGATTAGAGAAGTATTAGATCTAGATCAGTCAGCAATAGTGGGGAATATGTTTATAGACCAACCATCACAAGCACATTAATGAAATGGAAATAACAGATCCATCAGAGCAAATGAAAAATTCCCACATCCCCACAATCTTCATTTAGTTAGTGTCTGTCATTTCAAATCTCAAAAGTAAATCCCACCAAACAGTTTTAAACTTTACAGAATTTTGTTTACACACTTCCCAAAATGCACCAGCATGATAACCTTTACCTACAGACAACCCAAACAAATTCCCTATAGATCATCAAATTGTTGTTACCATCACTTAACATGAAATTGAATTAACATCATCAATGACCACTACTTTTTTCTTGAAATGATCTAACCAGTGAACATGAAAGGGTCATCGGCTAGCCTACATTGTCCAATATAGTTACAAAAATTAGAAGGGATAAAGCAAAACACAGCAACAAAACAAAAGGGGCTACTGCTTAAGCTAAAACGGCTGGTATCAGATGCAAACTTAAATATAACTTCCAAAAATAAATAAATTGACACTAAAGATGCAATTTTTCACTCTATTTAAAATACAGAAAAGAAAGATGACAGGCAGGGAGCGAGAAAGGAGATGTTACTTACGGCATCGGTAGCATGTACGCTAATTTGGAAGTGGCTGCCTTTGAGGGTTTTGACGGTGAGCTTCATATCAACAAATTTAATCTCAAAAATGTTAAATTGCTAAGAAATATCCAAACCCAAGAAGCACACTATGGATCGAGAGAGGGGAATTGGATTGAATTGAAGTGAATTGAGATTGAAGGAACGGAAAAAACGAAATCTTGGAAGGCCTTTCCGGGTTTTCAATTCAATTTTTCACAGTGAAATTTTGCACGTCCGCTGCACGTGATAGCATCTGTTTATTACATAGTATTTTATTTTGTTTTATTTACCTTTACAACTTGTATTTCTCTTTTTATATGTATTCTTTTTAGTTAATTACATAAAAATTACGAAGCTTTGAAATAAAATTTAATATCTAATTTAGATTTTAAATAAGTACATTTTATTACTTTTTATTTTCACACAAAATCAATTATTATCACTTTAGGACATAATTTATCATTTGAACCATTTAACATGACTAACCATAATTTCAAAAGATTAAAAAAATTTACTGTGAAATTGGAAAATATTTAAAATTTATAAATTAAAAAAAATTGTATTTTATTTAAAAGCTCACATATTTTCATGATTAATATTCATAATATTTTATTATTAAATTTACTTGCCAAATAGTCACATGTAATTATTTAATTAGGTATCTAATTTTTTGGTGATTTGCAAAAATCTGAATTACTTCATCTCATCTGACCTCCTCTAAAAGTGATCACATTTCTTCATTCTCATTAAAAGTTATATTACTTTTTAAAAAGAAAAAAGTTTTCCATTTCAAATACATCATTCTTATTTTTTTTATCGGATTACTTGTGGTCGTATTTAACCGTTGCAAAACAACACAAGACAGAAAGGCCCAAGCCCATTTCACTCGTTTAATTGTACTTATAACTACTTCAACTTTAGACTTGATCTCTAGACACAACACAATCTTCAACTTCACCCAAAACTTTTTAAAACCATCTCATCTCATCATGGGTGAATAGAAATAGATTGATATATAATGTACTTGAATGAAGCCCATAAAATTAATTGGGTCCAAAATTTCTCAATCAAAAACTTTACAAGTGCAATGAATGAACAAGTTATAGTGGCCTAGTGGGAGTCTTCTAAAAGAAAAACATCAACTTGTACCTCATTATACATCT
Source organism: Leonotis leonurus (assembly GCA_026898415.1). NCBI lineage: Eukaryota > Viridiplantae > Streptophyta > Magnoliopsida > Lamiales > Lamiaceae > Leonotis > Leonotis leonurus. Next base: position 3,856,825 of record JAPKLX010000017.1, read on the forward strand.
AAAAATCACATGTAATGCAACACACATCCCAACTTGATTCAATCCAACACTTTTATTTCGTCAACTTGATAGTTGAACACGTGAAACGATATCGTTTTAATAATTTTCTCCCAATCAAATTAAATGAAAAAAATAATAATAAACCAGACAAAATAAACATGTAGTATTAAAAGTATAAAGAAATAAATTTTATAATTTATAAATAATAAAAAGAATGCGCCAAAGCCGCCGCCCAAATTGAATATGAACCGGTCTGATTCTGCCACACACACCTGAACTCTGCATGCCCTTTTAATTTCTACCGCCAAATTTCATCATTTATTTTTTCTTTTTTCTCAAACTGGTGAATGAATGGTTCAATCATCCTTTCCGTGTAGGTAAACTTACTGGGTAAAAGGATAGCAAATTATAAATTATATCTCGATATAATATGTATTTCTATTACTATAAAATTCATAAATAAAGTAGTTAATTGTGAGGTTATCATTATCCTTTTTGCAGTGACGAATCTTGTATGTACATGTGTTCTTAAAACTTAAGAAAATGAATTTGTCCACTTTTCGAGATCTCTAAATGGCGTGTAAACACATAAGAACTCTTGAATGGAAAGATGATCAGTCATTCGTCAGCTATTTGAAAAACTTAATTTGAAATTTGACTCGATATAAATGAGTTAAATTCAATTTTGATTTTGAGATGAATATTTTTATTGGGTTTGATTTCAAATATTCGAATATCCTAAACAAATCGAATCAACTGTGAGAACATTCGATTAGTTTACTTCTATTCCAAAGAGAGTGAGCTTGACTTTCAAGGTTCCTATAGTAGGAAAAGGTGAAGTTTTTACTGCTTCAAATAAATTAAACACAAATTTTATACCTTAATTAAGTTGTAACGAAGAAGAAAGAACAGAGATTGTAAAGGATGAGGGTGATATATAACTGAAAAGTGTTAGGACAAATATTACGTGTCATGATATACAAAAACTTATTGTTGTCTTGTACTGTTACATTTCTATCATTTCATTAGTCACAGTTTATATTCAATTAAATGTATTAAAATAATCAAATAAAATTAATGAAGTGAGCGAAGGGAATATTAAATTAGATTTGGATATTTGAGATGATCACCAACAATTATTTTGGTAGATGAATGGTTATTTTGTTTTGTACACGTAAGAAACCTAATATGTCGTCATGCACACGTAATGTATAAGTAACATATTTTATAAATAATATATATAATATATATATATATATGTCATCATGCACACGTAATAGTGGGAGTAACATATTTTGATTAATTTTAATGTTTAGGTGTTTTCTATTTGAATTAATAAATAAATGCATGTATAATGCTTACTAAATTAAGAGGGTAAGAAGTGTACACGATGTTTAAAACTTATGGTGTCATTACTTATAAACGTCTTTTCAAATTATTGAAAAAGAGCAGACAATAATCTAAGCTATCGTGTTAGCAATGTATATAAAATAAAATAAAGAAGCATTCAATTATAATAAATAAGTTAGACCGGCCTTCACCTCCCCTAATCACCTAAGTTGCAAAACTTAAATAATTGCCACCTCATCCTATTTCAACTCCACATTCTTATCATCTTTCATTCAAACATCATTATCCTCCTCAAAAAATATAGCAATCACACATTTTACATTTATATTTCAAATTATACCAAACAATCGAGCTTAATTGAGTTGAGCTTGAATTTATAAAATTTAATTCCGATCAAGCTCCAGCTTAAAAATTAAAACTAAGTTAAATCGAGTCAAATGGAACTTGATACTTATAGACATAGTTCAAACTTGAACAAGCAAATACTCGTCTCTAACTTATATGTTATGAAAGATTCAAAACGTAGCAATTAAGGAGAGAAACTATAGAAATTCAACGGTATAATATATATAGGGGTTGGATTCAGTGATAATATATTTTTGTTCATTAACCATTGATTATAATTTCAATGCATTTATACATAGATTTGATGTATAATTAATTTGAAACATATATTATATAAAAATGAACTGTACAGATTAAATCCTATTTCCTATCGAAAAGATTAATATATGCAATTATGAAGAAGTTAGGGGGTAGGAAGATATGAAATGTACAACCCCTAAAGCACAAGAAACAAGAATTCCAAGTTTGTGGGATTGTTAGGTAATAAATCAGTTAAGATACAATGAATAGGAAGCCGGCCTGGCCCCAACCCTACAAGGCTTTGTAGTACCACACAAGATCTATGAACTAAAGAGCTTCAAAATCACAAGTATCACCTATCTATATATATATATATACATCATTTATTTGTGACATTTCATTAATGTTACTCCTTACAAAGTTGATTATTCCCAGCAAAATTTATGTCTTGAGATTAGCAAAATACATATGCATGGGGAAAAGGAATGGAAAAGGTGAGATGATCAAAGCACTAACCGTCTTAGTAAGAGGACAAACTAACACATCCACATCCCCACAAACAAAAAAGAACAGAGAAAAATTAAGGAAAAAGAAAAACATCAACATCTCAATAACTATGATTTTTCCAATCCACTAACTATAAGTCCCATAAAAGCTTAAATGGCTAGGCAGCCAACCGATATAGGAGTACTATTTGCCCTCATTTTCTTCTCACTCGCATTAAATTTTCTTTGATTTTGGGACGCCAACGCCCCATCTGTCAACTGTTCCATCAATTATCTCTCACCATAAATGCATACAAATTCTGCTACTTTTCTGGATATTGTCTTTCGTTAGCACCTAAATTATTGCAGAATTGAAATAAAGAAAGAGGGTGTCTGTATAAATGCTATATATGGCATAAGGTTGCATGTATGCGTGTGCAAAGGCCTCTACCAAAAAAGATCAAGAAAAAAGTAAAAATGATATGAAATCTACGTTCACATTAATGCAGTCATCGTTTTAGTCCAAGATATTATATTGACCACTTTCTTTCACACGTTGTGTTGTTTCCATTAGTTGCAGAGGCATGAGGTTTGGAGAGGAGAAGAAGATGGGAGCTGGGAAAGATTGCAGTGTTTCATGTACAAGTGAAGCTTCTTTGTTTTCTTGGCCATGGGAGAATTTGGGTGCTTTAAAGGTTTGATTTTTATAGTTTCCTCCCTTTCCTTTTCTTCATTAGTTATTGTTCTTTTCAAGATTTTTGATTGTGGGTTGTTTTGTTTATCTGTGTTGAGCAGTATATGTTGTATGCTCCATTAGTTGCAAATGCCCTTTATGCTATCAAGAGAGGTGAGATCAAGAATGATGGTTGGTGCTTGCATGTTCTCATCTTGTTTGGCCTTAGAGCCCTTGTTTATCAGCTTTGGGGCAGCTATTCTTGTATGCTTTTCCTCAATCGAAATCGAAGAATCGTTCAAAATGGCTTGGAATTCAAGCAAATTGATGCAGAATGGCATTGGTAATCATGCAATTCCTCTCATCATAAATGCACAAATCTTGAATTTTCTTGAGCTTGAATCTTGATCTTTGCCTCAATCATGCAACAGGGATAATTTCTTGATGCTTCAAGCAATTGCTGCTTCATTACTTTACTTAAGTTTGCCTTTATCAAATTTGCCCATCTTCGATTTGAGGGGCTTTCTGTGCTGTCTCATACTCCACATAGGAATCTCAGAACCATTATACTACTGGCTGCACAGATTATTACACTCCCCTGCTTTGTTTCAACAGTACCATTGGCTTCACCACAGCTCCACAGTACTGCATCCTTTCACTGGTTAGGGAACCTTACGAAACGAAGAGTGTTTCTCGTATAGATCCTCGTTTTCGATCGATCTAGAAATCGGATTTAGGCTAATTTGTGTGTGTGTAATCTTTGTCTGCAGCTGGACATGCAACATTCTTGGAACATCTGCTGCTTTGTGTCGTTGTAGGAATTCCAACCTTGGGCACTACCTACTACGGATATGGATCGATAAGCTTGATATACGCTTATATCGTGGCCTTCGATTTTCTTCAGTGTTTGAGCCATTGCAATGTTGAAGTTTTTCCCTCTCACATATTTGATGACTTTCCACTGCTCAAGTACATTATTTGTACACCAACGTACGTCCTAAATTTGTTTTGTGTCGTGTCGTGTCGATTTTCTTGCACATTTGAGCATTATATATAGCCATTTTGTTCTTCAAATGCTAGAAGAGAAGCGTCTTACTAGCTCTTGTCATTGTCTTGTTCTCACGCAGATACCACAGTCTCCACCACAGGGAGACGAAGACTAATTTTTGCCTCTTCATGCCGTTATACGACAAGTTATGGAAGACGACACACCCCAAATCATGGGATCTCCAAAGAGAAATTAGTTCAAGAACAAGTGAGTATCTTTCACCACAAACATTTGAATTCTCCATGTTTTTAATAAGTCTACATTTTAGTAACATAGGTGATTTTGTTTCAGAGAGCAGAGCAGCCGATTTTGTGTTTCTTGCACACGTCGTTGATGTTATGTCCGCACTGCATTCTCCGTTTGTTTTCCGATCCTTCAGCTCAATGCCTTTTGGTATAAAGCCATTCTTGTTTCCAATGTGGCCTTTTACATATTTGGTGATGCTCTTTATGTGGGCAAAGGCTAAAACCTTCTTGTTCAGCCTTTACCATCTCAGAGGCAAATTGCACGAGACGTGGATCGTCCCAAGATTCGGTTTCCAGGTACACTTTGATCCCTTTAAACTCTTTAAAGATTGAAAACATCAAGGATTTAGAATATGTAATTGTGTTATGCCTTTTTATTTCTTGCAGTATTTCTTACCTTTTGCAGCAGAAGGCATAAATAGCCAGATAGAAGATGCTATCCTTAAAGCAGACAAGCTAGGAGTTAAGGTCATTAGCCTTGCTGCACTAAACAAGGTGAAACCCCCCTCCCTCCCTTGTCTCTTTCATGTCTTAACTCAGACTCGTCTTATAACGTGTCTTACTTTCGTAGAACGAAAGCCTTAACGGAGGCGGGACCCTCTTTACCAAGAAGCATCCCAACCTCAGAGTGAGAGTTGTTCATGGGAACACCCTCACAGCTGCTGTGATTCTTCATGAAATTCCTCATGATGTGGAGGAGGTTTTCCTAACTGGTGCCACTTCTAAACTCGGCAGAGCCATTGCTCTCTACCTTGCTCGTCGCAAGGTTAGAGTCTTGGTACGTATTCGATTGTACAATCACGTTAGTCTCATCAAATTAGGCTCATGTCTGAACTGAAAAACTGTCTGAAAACAGATGCTAACACTCTCCAAAGAGAGATTCATCAAGATTCAGAAAGAAGCACCTGTAGACTGCCAAAACTACTTAGTTCAAGTCACCAAGTACCAAGCAGCAGAGAACTGCAAGGTAATTCTTCATGTCCAATTCATTAATCTTCCATAACTTGCATTGTCTCATTCTTGAAACTCCCTAGACATGGATCATCGGCAAGTGGACGACGCCTAGAGAGCAGTACCGGGCTCCATCCGGGACACATTTTCACCAATTTGTCGTACCTCCAGTCATCCCGTTTAGAAGAGACTGCACGTACGGGAAGCTGGCAGCGATGAGGCTACCTGACGATGTCGAGGGACTTGGATCATGCGAGGTATGCAACTCCAAACGAGCACGAAACATCGTTCTTTTTATCAACTTTTGCTAACTCTTGTTTTTATGGTGTTGAAGTATACAATGGGAAGAGGTGTGGTGCATGCTTGCCATGCAGGAGGAGTTGTGCATTTTCTTGAAGGATGGAAGCATCACGAGGTCGGAGCCATTGATGTCGATCAAATCGAGGTTGTGTGGGAGGCTGCACTAAGGCATGGCCTCAAGCCCTTGTAGATTTGAAACTGCGCTATTTGTGTCGCATACAATACATGTCTTCTTTGTATGCTTACTATACTAGTTTAAACCATACTTTCTTCACCTATTTTTTCTTCCCATGATTTTTCAACCCATCTTTACTTTGTTGTTGAATTCTTTTCCTGAATAAAATGAAAGATCACATACAAGCTCAAAGGGTTTAGTATTCGTTGACGTATTAACCTCGTCTGCGACCGACTCGTTATCATTTTCGTATTATTATATACCCTTTTTCCCCACATGAATTATGTCAATATAACTTTGTTGCATACCATTCATCTTATAATTGAAGCACTAATTCCAAATGACAAGAGTAATGATTGAGAAACCTCATTGCTTTTAAAGAAATGTGTTTCATTTTCCTCTTCAAAATTTGACAAGATAAGATCAAGATATCCAATTGAAGTCTTATAAAATCCAACCATCTGGAGTTGAAGTTGAATATTATTACAACCTATTTTAAGAATGAGTTAGTTAGCTCCTCAAACTAAGGAGATCAAGAGTGTCTTCCTCCTACACTTGTCTCCATTCACACACTTCACTCACTCATTTCTCATATAAAAACACTCACCACCTCCACAATCAACTCATCACTATCTCTCTCAAAACCAAAATCAAACAACACAAATATAAATCATGAGAATGAATGACACCTTTTATCTTCTCTTCTCTCTTTTCCTCTTAATCCACACTGCCAATGCCTTTGACATCACCCAAATCCTCAACAAATTCCCGGATTTCAGCAACTTCAACAGCTACCTCACTCAAACCAACCTAGCCACCACCATCAACGGTCGCCAGTCGATCACCATCCTAGTGATCGACAACGGCAACCTCTCCCCTCTGTCGAGCAAATCACCCGAAGTCATCAAGAACATCCTCAGTGTACACATCCTCCTCGAGTACTACGACGTCACCAAGCTACAACAGCTTACCGGTAGCTCGCCTCTTCTGCCCACCCTCTTCCAATCCACCGGCCTAGCCCGAGGCCAACAAGGCTTCCTCAACGTGTCCCACCCGAGCCCACAAAGCACCGCGTTCGGATCCGCTATGCCCGGCTCGACCACCGGGTCGAGCCTCATCAAGTCGGTGGCCGCAGAGCCTTACAATGTTTCAGTTCTCCAAATCAGCAACCTCATCATCCCTCAAGGCATTGATGATCCTAAGACTTCCGCACCGTTGGCCACCTCTCCCCCGCCCCCGGCCCCCGCCACGGTTACACCTCCACCGCCATCCCCCGCCACTGCCACGCCCCCACCTAAGGCAAGCATGGCCCCACCACCTGCATCCACCTCAGCACCACCACCAAGCATGACTAAGGCCCCAGCATCAGCCCCCCCACCCCCAACTAAGGCCAATATTGCTCCAACAAATGCTAAGACCCCATCTGCTGCCCCCGGGGCCGCCCCGGCACCCGGTGCATCGTCGTCCCCCGATGCTGCACCGGCTGAAGAAGAAGAAACTCCTACATCCACTGAACCAGCTACTACACCCAAGAGTGCAGCCACGACGCTCGAAATGGGGCTCGGCCTCGTATGCACAATGGCATTGTCCACTCTTTACTTAGGAGGATCAAGAATTTGAGACAAGAATTCATTTAGCAATTCAAATTTTGATAGGGTTGATTAGTTCTGTTTTATTTTTCTCTAGAACGATTTTGTGGGATGATTTGATGAGGCATGCAAATGCAACCAAACCCCTCATTACTCATATACAATAAGTCATTGAAAGTTGTACGTACGTAATTCTTTCTTTGATGCATGGAATTGACAATAATATATCAATTTTTGCCTCACACCATATCTTTGATTTTTACATACTGTTTCATCTCTAATTTTGACCGTTGCGTAGAACAATAACGACGTCATGACCTATAATTAACTGCCTAACTGTTTCATTGTTTGAACAGTATATATATGTTTGTCAACTTTGAGTTCTTTAATTAACGACTGAAAATAAATATAACCAAAGGAACTTGATCTTCATATCCATATTAATTAATGGTAATTGATCGAGCTCTACTTCAATATTATAATTGCCTCGTGTGTTATATCTAGCTTAATTTTATAATCTCTATTAATTAATTAATTTATTTTTTCTGAGAAAGAGCACACCTTATATTACTCAAGTTGAATAACCTTAGATTAAGCCAACAAAACTACGAGCCAACAAAACCAATTATCATATACACCACACCGGCACACCGGCACACCGTCATATTAAGCAATTTTCATGAATTTATTAAGCACGTCAAAATTTTGTTTTACTTACTTGATCAAATTTATTATTTTAATTAATATTTATTAGAATTAAACTTTTTTATTATAATATAATTAATCATATTAATATTTATTTAAAAAATGTAATTTAGCAAATTAAATACTCTATTTTTAAATTTATCGACCCTAAAATTTAATAAAAAGGGACACTAAATAATTATATACCCTTACGTGGGATAACACATTAAATATAAAATTAAGTTGAAATATAAAAAAATATTCTTTTTCAAATTTGATTAATTTATCAACGGGACACTCTATGTTCTTTAATCAAATTTATCAGTTACCTAATATTTTTTTTTTAAATTGTTATGCTATAATGAATTATAATTAACAATTATTTGAAAAATTAAAAAAATTAAAAATTATATGCTCTAATTTTGAATTTATAATCATAAAAATTAATAAAGTGATATTAAATATTTAAAAAATTATTATATTATTTATAAAATTAAACTAATTAAATATATAAAATTGAAATAAAAAAAATTAAAATTTAGTTGTAAAGCATGAAGCATAAAATATAATTGTAAGATACCGAATCTTATGGTTGTTGATATTTAATTATTGATATCTTATCGGCTCATCTTATCTTAATTATCCTACGTATGACGATTCGGATAATATTGGTGGAGGGAGTGAGTATAATATTTTGAACTTGGGGTTAGCTATTTAAAGAAAGAGTGAGAGTTATCTAAAGTAATTTGTTAAAGAACACCACCACATTTGTTCCTCTTGTTCTTCTCCACCCCTTCCATTTAAAGCATAGAGAAGGTTTCTCCTACAAACCACCCTAAACTCATGCTCTCACTCTCACTCTCTTCTTCGTACGTTCATACATATACCCCTCCACTTCTCTTCCTACCTCCTCACACCCACCATTAATCCTTCTCTCACAACTCACAATTAACCAACAAACAAGCACCATGAATACACCAAGTGCCACCCTCTCCCTCTCCCTCCTCCTCTCCTTCTTCCTCCTCTTCCACTCCTCCCATTCCCATGACGTCACGCAAGTCCTCTCCTCCTTCCCTGAGTTCAGCACCTTCAACAACTACCTCACCGAGACCAACTTAGCCTCTCAGATCAACGCGCAGCAGACCGTCACCGTCCTCGTTGTCGACAACGCCAACCTCGCCTCCCTCTCCTCCAACTCCATTGATCTCATCCACAACATTCTTGCTGTGCATGTCATCCTCGACTACTACGACGCTGCCAAGCTCCAAACCCTCTCCTCCACCTCCGCCCTCGCCACCACCATCTTCCAGTCCACCGGCATCGCCAAAGGCCAGCAGGGCTTCCTCAATGTCTCGCGCACCGCCACGGGCCCTGTCTCCTTCACCTCCGCCATGCCTGGATCCCCTCCCGGCTCCACTTTCGTCAAGCCCGTTTTCTCCGCTCCTTACACCTTCTCCGTTTTGCAGATTAGTAATGCTATAATACCTCAAGGCATTGATGGCACCAAGACCTCTTCTCCCCCGTCTGTATCTCCCCCCGGCGTCACCTCTCCACCACCTACATCCGCACCTATATTGAGCTCGCCTCCGCTTCCATCACCACCTATATTGAGCTCACCTCCGCTTGCATCTGCAGTTTCATCTACCGTTCCACCAACACCGAGTGCAGCTGCTTCCGTTCCACCAACACCGGGCGCAGCTGCTTCCGTTCCACCAAGACCGAGTGCAGCTGCTTCCGTTCCACCAACACCGGGTGCAGCAGCTTCCGTTCCACCAACAACGAGTGCAGCAGCTACTGTCCCATCCACAGCTCCACCTACATCAAGCATGGTTCCTCCTCTACCCCCATCCCCGGGCTCACCAAAGCCGAGCACTGCTCCTTTTCCATCTACGATCCCACCAATGATGAGCAAGGCTCCTCTACCATCAAGCGTCCCACCAATGTCAATAGCTGCAACTCCATCTGCATCGACTCCGACAGCAAGTGCGCCGGGAGCTATGGGTCCAGCAGCAGCAGCAGCAGCTCCCACAATATTGGATGCACCGGGAGAAACGCCTCCTGCCGTAGCTGCACCAAAAGCCAAGAGTGCAGGCAAAAGTCTCCACGTTGGCCTAGCTGTTGTTTTCACAATGGTGGTGTCCACACTTTACCAGTCATCATCAACAGTTTGATGCAGCAACATGTATCGAAACCATTTTTACGAGTGTTTTCCTAGAGCCGTTCTAAGTCGTCGGATCTTACATGAGGCGGGGAGCCCCTCAACTAGAATAAGTCATTCAAACTTGTAATTCATTCTCTCTCAATAATCAACTTCTCTCAACTATGGACTTTCTCTTTACATATCCTTACTTGTTCCACTTGCACAAACATAAGCTTGTAGCTTTATATAATAGTCAAGAACCTTTGTGCCATGGGATGTTTATTCAAGAACGAAATTACCATGAACAACATTTCGACAAATCAAAAGGGCTTGCACAATTATGCATCAACTACCGAAAACATGAAGTAAAGATGGATTACCTTCAAAAGCTTCCATTTGCAAGAGACAGGAATTCCCAGAAGCAGAGAGGGTTAATAGGTGAAAGAATGTATATTTTTCAGTATCTATAAAGATCAATATATGAAGCCAAACAGTAGAGTTTCACTAACAAGAAACAACCTTCCTTGGATAAACTGAAAATTCGAGTGATATAAAGTTTATTATTAAGAAGTTGAAGCTTCTTTGGTTTGACGGTTATGTTGAATAGAACTACTAAATTTATTGATACGCTAAATGTGTCGAAATTGAGACAGTCTAACATTTTCCAATACGCAATCTTCTTACGGCATATTTTGTAACAAACAAAACTAACAAATGAAGGGTTCATCTAATATTAATAGTGTCATGCATAGTTCAACTCATTAAAGGATAGACAATGAATATCAAAGAAGTCGTAATTTGGCCATAATTAAAGAATCATATTTTTTGGGTAGTCACGTTTTTTTATTGAACCGTCCCATTAAAAGTGTTTACTTTTTCAAAATGAAAAAAAAAATCACCTTAAAAATATTTCTCATACTTTTTTAAACACAATACTTTACTTTCTTATACTCCATGTCAAATTCATTGCATTTGCATTTAGTGGGACAGAGAGAGTAGTAGTTTCGTGACGAAGAATGTACTTAAATAGAAGTGTTCGATGGAATTGAAACCGGATTGTTAATCGACGATTTCAGAATATGTAATCATCTTCATCGTATATGTGCAATGAACTTACCAATCTTAAAATATTATGAACCAGAGCGCCAAACATGGTTTCGATTATGACTATAATTCAATTTTAATTAATCATAAAATATAAAAAATCGTGAACATATGATTCAATTACCGTTGGATCAATAAATGAGATTAGGATAACCAATCAAAATCGTGAGAAAGGTAATTTGTGCTAGCCACAATGAGTTCTTCCCTCTCGATTTTATTTTATGTGAAGAATCTAATTTTTACCCAAAATTTTTTATCGAAAAATAATATAAAAATCTTAATAAGTTAATTATTTCTAATTCGCAGCTTTAGAGAGTCAACTCAGGACGCAATCATATAAGACCACGTCACTCAAAAGTAACCAATAGTTCTGCGAGTAGAGTTCACGCACTCGTAAGCACGTGATGCCAAAAACCTTCTAAAAGAAGAATTGTTATAGTGCCAAACTGTTATTCTCCATGCCAGATCGAGATACAATATATAAAGCGCAAGGTACAACATTCATCTGTTGTATCTCGTGCAGCAACGGCTGTACTTCTCTACGAATTTACACAAAAAACGTTTTTACTTTTAAACAGACAGAAATCGGAAAAAAGAGAGAACGAAGAGAGAGAAAGGGAGTATCGAAGAAGAGAGCGATCAGAGAGAGAGAACAAAGAAAAGGGGTCTTCTCAATTTTCTGATTTAGAATCATTGTGGAAGAAATTTTGAAGGGACTGAATTGGTGAATGCGAAGCAAGAATTCGAAGCATTGGTGGGCGAAGCTCCGTGGTTTCAGAGTTAGTAGTTGACACAAAAAGATTGAAGGAAGAAAATAAGGCTGAAAGTGTGTGTGATTGATTATTTTGCTTTGAATCTGAATTTGGGGAGCTTCAATAAGGTCAGCCCATTTGTTTTCTTGTTCGTTTGAACTCAATTTTTTTGGCAAAGTTTGAATCTTTATGTTTAGTTGATTCAATTTGTTTTCTTCAAGTTTGAATTTTGAGCGTAAAAATCTGAGCTTGAAGTTCAGAATTCAAGCTTGAATCTTTCATTGAGGGAGTGGCATTTTGGTTATTGTTGAATTTGTATTATACAAGTGAAATTTGTGGGCGGTTTGCTCGGAGTTGCATGGAAGTATATGGTTTTCTGGGTTTAGCTCAAGAAAGGGTTTGTTTGTATGGTAATTGTGGATATTGTGGTTGGCGTTGAAGAATTTGAGAATTTTATTGAATTTGGGGTTTTGGAGGGAGAGTTGTTTATAATTGAAGGTTTGAGATCTCAGGGCTTTGACTCGACCCTCAAAGTACTGAAGTGTATTAAATTGAGGTGTTGTAGATGAATCATAGCTTTCACAGAGCTAGAGTTGTTTTAGAGGGATTATGTGTTTGGAAAATGGTTTTTTGGAGATGTAGCCAAAGAAAACCCTAACTGATTGAAGGTTCTGTAGGGTTGTGTGCAACTGTGTGCTTCTGTTATATGGATTTTTAGCGTGGCATACAAGAGAGAGATAGAGTGAGAGAGAGGCAACGGAAATGCAACCACCACATCACCATTCGCGGATCAATCTTGCTGATTTGAAAGCTCAGATAGTGAAGAAGCTGGGGCCAGATGGGTCCAAGCAATACTTCCATTTCCTGCATAGGTTCTTGAGTTTGAAACTGAGTAAGGGTGAGTTCAATAAGCTCTGTCTTAGAATTATTGGTCGGGAAAATATTCCACTTCACAATCAGTTCATTCGTTCGATACTCAGAAATGCTTGTAGTGCAAAAACGCCACCGCCAGCCAATCAGAAGGATGACGTTTTGAAACATGGTGTACAATATGGTGGTAAGGATATATCTTCTGACAGTTACTTGCAAAACGGGACACACATAAATGTTGCTCAGGCTTCTACCGGCTCACCAGGTTTATCAAATGGAGGTGACATGCTACCTCTCTTACCCCGAAAGGTTAGGACAACCATTCGTGAACGAAGAACTAATGATCGTCGTAGTGCACTTGGGCCTAATGGCAAGGCTAGTTACTCTCCTCAGCTGCCCATTTCTACTGAGTCGAGTGACTTTAATGTTGTATTGGAGAATGGGGATATGAATCTTCAGCAGCATCCTCAAGGACACATGCAGCAATCACGGAATGAAAATGAGATCTTGGTACCAAATGCTGCTAAAATGTCCAGTTTTAGGAGGTCTCCAGATGTTTCGGCCTCTACATGTAGGAAAGACCAGATTGAATTGATTGTGAGAGATGATGAGAAAGAGGCTTCTGCTAGGAGCCCACTTCGAGCTCCCCTCGGGGTTCCATTATGTCCTGGTAGCATTGGTGGAGCACGCAGGGCTCTGCCTGTATCGAGTAGCAGTAGATGCATTGGCTCATATAACCACGGTGCTTTGTTGGAGAGTCCGACGTTAAGGGAACGGATGGAGCAGATTGCTCTGATACAGGGTCTTGAAGGAGTGTCGATGGATTCTGCCAACATACTGAACCATGGCTTGGATGCTTACTTGAAAGGATTAATTAGATCGTGCATTGAGCTTGTAGGGTCAAGATCGGGGCATGAGTCAACAAAGAATAATATAAACAAGCAGCCCAGTTATTTGAAGCTTGTTAATGGTGTAAAACCAGGTCATCAATTTCAGATGCAACATAGTGGAAAAACTTTGGAAATGCCAGAACAAAGGAGTCAATGCCCCATCTCTTTACAGGACTTTAGAGTTGCCATGGAGCTGAATCCTCGGAAACTTGGTGAAGACTGGCCATTGTTGCTGGAGAAGATATGTACACATGCATTTGAAGAATAGTATGGAGCTCAAACTTTTTTTCGGTTCAAAGTTGAGGAAATGGTCCTTCATGGATTTTATGGCATGCTTTGCGCTGCCAATCTTCAGGCCCTGTTGTGCGTTTTAATAGCTCTCATTTATGGCCTTTGGAAGGGAGCAATGCTTCTAACATAAAGCTACTGATCCCAGGATAACAGGGCAAAAGCAGGGAATCTCTATTCCATTCTGCTTCGGGATTCTTTTTAATCTAAAGAACCCATCATCAGCAACCACTGTGATGAGATGAACATACAAATCGGGTTGCGCTGTTGTATGATTAGCTTTATCCCCAGTTCAATTTTTTGTCTTTGTCGTGTAATTTACAGTGAGAAATTCTAGAACAGTTTTGCAGGAATAATTTGTGTAGTTCAGTGTTTTAGTGAAACAGTGGTGGGATTGCATGATGCAATGGTCATGTGTATGTACCATCATAATTGGTTGGGATCTTAATATTAACGATACAGTTTAACTAGTTGCTTCAGTCCCATGGTCTTCTCTTTCATATAAACAGCTAATTGCTTACGACCTGTGTACCTTATTGGCTGATAAATTGCGCATGAGCTAGTATGGATAACACTGGTAAGAATATACACATCTTCTTTATACCTATTCTTTTGTATATGGCCCTGGATATCATCTGAAAAGGCTGCTATCCTTCCGAAACTCTGATAAGAAATACACTTTTTGCATGAACAGAAACTATCTTTCTTGAAGTAGGACAGCATTGCTTGAAAATGAGATGTTTTCACTTTTTGTCTATTATAACCAACCATATTGTTATTGTTATAGAAATTAAAGCAAAATCTTGTTTCCGGGAAATGACAGAGATATATTTCTTACTTGTTTAATCGTGTTTTTGATCAGAATCCCGGATGATGAAAGTTAATATAATTGCTAATGGACTCACTTTTCATTTTGTTTGACTAGTATTACACACGCATGCTAATAGACCAGCAATATTTCTTGGACGGTGCTTGCTCTAGTTGCATTTATTGTTTTTGTGGTTATAGTGGAATATCTTAGAACATGATCAAACTGCTTCCCTCAAATGGTAGATTCATACTTGGTTTTCTGTCAATGCGGTCTTTGTATAGCATGTATGCTGCAGGTTGTATTGGTCTTGCACTCTGATGGACTTCTCCAAGTACACAGATGACTGTCACGCGCTCAAATCTTTGGTATGTTTGCTGCTATTCATTTTTATTGCATCTCCTGTTGCTAGATGAAGTTTGGATGCTAAAGTTCATGCACATGGAGTTTCCCATATTACAGAGATACAATTTAGCTGGTCTTCAATGATTTTTCAATGTAAGCTTTGGCCAGAAAAAGTAATTGCTTCCTTACTTTCAAATCCTTACTAAATGCCCCAACTAGGAGTAATTGAAGTGTTTCGGATTTTGCATAGGAGTACTACAAAATTTATCAAAGTCTGGGTTTGGTGCTTCAAAGAGTATGATGGTGTGATTCACTATTCTTCCTTCATTTAATGTAGTTATTCTGTAGCATGATTAATTCTTACCGGATTATCTGATTAAAGATCATCTTTTTAACTATTTAATGCTTAATTTTCTGTTGAATTCATCTTAGAAATCTGAAACTAACATACCCTCACCTCAAGTGATCTATACAGGGATATTATATAATGCAGAGAAATCAGATCCTAAGAAAAGTTTCTTGAATCACCCTTTGTTCTTGTTTAATCTTGTAACTTCTTGTTTCTTGGATAAGTTATACTAAAAGAATAATGGTGTTTTTTGGTTTTGAAATTTCCATGATTACCATCATGGTGGTTGTTGTCACCACCAAATCTTCTTCCTTTGTAACTGTTCTTATGATTATGCAGTACTTTAGCTGTCTTCTTTCTTGCTATATTTGTACTGTCTGCATGTACAGATCGATGCAGGACAAGAATGCCCAGAACATGTTCATTTTGGCATCATTTAGGGACTAATATGTTTCTAATCAGAAGGTGCTGTAAATTTCTCAGAAAAGAGGTATTATATTCGAGTTTCAGTTCACTAACTTTTCCAGAAAGAGGTTATATTTCACTGTAAAAGAAAATCCTTCAAGGATCAATGATGATGGCAAAGCCATATTTACAAATGACTTCACTGCAATAATGAAGTCATCATAAGCTTAAAGTAAGTGGAGATGCACATTTTCTTTAAGCTCCATATCATGTAAAAACATCATTATTGTAGCAGCAGCTGCTGCTGCTGCACCATAGCTGTTGCTGCTGTTTTTCTTATTGACTCTGATTTATCGACACCGACGGAGCTGCTCTGCCATGGCTGCTCCAAGCGAAGTTCCTCAAGAACCATCTCTTGCGCTTCCTGTGATTCGTCATCACCTCCATCTCCGTCTTCCTCAACATCTCCCACATAATCTGCACGTCCTCATAACCGCACGTTTGGATATCGTCGTGAAGTTTCAGAAGCCCCGCACCTAAACAAAACCAGAACATAAGCAAGTCCATCAGTCAATTCGCTCCATCAAAGTGAAGCAACAAGAACATTCTAGCAGCATATGGTCTTAGCATAAGCATCTCATCCACCAATATAAGGAATCAGATTCTAACTTATAGTACAGTTTGATTTTTCCTTAACCTTACAATTTCTATGGTCCTTGTGCAACAAAAACGAAGAAAAGAACAGAAAAAGAAAACACAGTATTGAAAGAGAATAAGGAAGGACAGTGGGGGCATTTGGTTTGTCATATTAAGAGGAAGTCCCAATATCTCATAGTTTATTGTTTTTATTCTATTATTATCAGTGGAGCTATAAGAAGCTACTAGAGGAATCATTAAATATAATTAGCACACAATTTATAATTACAAAAGGGAACTCTATTCCAAAACCATCATTAGTGCACTAACCCCACAAGTGGATGATAAGAACAAAGGAGATTAGTTCAGCCAAACAGTGTCCAAATCAAGAACCTGTCTCTTTCACATATTCTAAACACCTAACCCATTGGGAAGTTATTGTGAACATATAACTACAAACAACATTACCCACATTTTGTCCAATTCTTTCCTATCCAACAGTTTATCCAACAAGCCACATACCTAAAAGAAACAGGGAAAGGATAAAGAAGAGTTGCAGAAATTTGTAAAAATCCTTAGTTGGTATGAAATAGAATTCTAAACCCCTTCCCCTAATCCCAGAAAAGAACTCAAACCCTCACAAAGAAAATATCCAGAGAATCAACCATGAAAGCTCCCAAATTACTTCAATCTCAAAACAATTTCTGGGCTTCAACTGTAATCAACGTATTTGAGTGATCTCAAACTAATATTTGCAAAAACAGCACAAAACATTATCAACATATTTGAGTAACAATGCAGGAAATCGAATTCCAGCACCCCAAGAGAGGGGAGTTTCACCATTTTTTCGGGCTTTGACGCGGGCCGTGACAGTAAACCAAGCCCGCCTAACTGGGAAGACGATTTTGTGCCACCACTCCATCACCCTAATCTTGACCTTCCGCCGCCGGTTGCCGCCGCCGAGTCGAGTGAAGACCCTAATCCCGGCCAGAATATTAGGCTTTCTTGACGAGCTCAGTCACACACCACCCACCTCAGCGAGCATATGAAACATGCAGAGGAGGGCAGAGACAACAGAGAGAGAGTGAGAGAGAGATAAAGGAGATGGCTTTAGCCGTTAAACGCCACTGAGGAATCTATTTAATAAGGGTCACCTCACCGACACGTGACACTGTAGCGTGCCTTTTTTCCTTCATACCTTTATTCATGCCCAAGACACGTGGATCATGTTTTCCACTTCTCTGTCACAACTCACCACATCCCTGCCTTTTTCCTTCATTTTTCTGTTATGCTATTTATCACTGCATTGTTTCTTCAATATCTATATCTTATTGCATTTATTTAAATATATATCATATATAGTTCGCATGCAACAATCATGGAGGATATAGTATTGCATGACATGACGTGACATTTACATTTATTTTATGTAACGAGATGTGTTTTGATTTAAACTAGTTAGGTAAAATATTGGGATAGATCCCAACCTCATAGTAAGGGGATAGACGAAGAATCCATTGAATTTTATACTTCATATTATATTGAAAATTGTTACTCACTCTATCTCACTAAACTTGACACAATTTTCTTATTTGGACGTTTTATTAATCTTGACATATTCCTAGTGAAAGTTATTCCTTTAAAAAGGTGTGGACCTACCACATTTATCACTCTTACACTACTTTATATACTCTCTTTAATAACCACATCCAAAAATTTTGTGTTATACTTATTGAGACGGATGAAGTAGTTGTTTTATATAGTTGTTTTATATGAGATCAATTTTTCCTTATTAAATATGCAACGTCTTGCTCCGTCCGTACTCATGCATGTATTTCTATTGTCTCTATTAAACACAAACTTCCACAAAATAAATCTTTTAACTATATATTCATTCATGAGTTTATAAGGGAACTCTAGTGAAGTTATTAGTAAAAAATAATTAAAAAAAATAGAAAATGGAATGAAGCTACCATTACAAAAGAAAGTCGGACAATAACAAAGAACGAATTTTCTTTGTATTGGGGTTCGTGTTAGAATTTCATTTCGCATAAATTTGACTTTGATTATATTGCGTTCACACGTGTCGCCCTATGAGTGGGCATAACTTCCGCATACATTTGTTCTGAATTTTGGGCGGTTTGACTGAATAAACCTCCTCAAAATAAGATATGTCTATATTTTTTCCTTTAATACGTGAGTATTCTATTGGGTGAAAATAAAAATACCCAGTTCAAAATTTTGTAAAAAATACCCCATTTTGTATCGGAAATACTCGCTCCGTCCCGCTTAACTAGTTTGAGTCGTATTTTTTTTTGAGCCGTCCCAACTAGCTTGAGTCATTTTCTTTTTAGAAAACCTTTATTACACACACAAATTTAAATAATATATATTTATATCGTCACTTTATATTTTAAACATACACTCTTTTACTCTTTAATTCTCGTGCCGAAAAGAAGTGTATCAAAATAGTATTTTATATAATTTGTATATATTTTTTCATAGTCCAAAACCAACTAACACCACCCCAGCCCTTCCCCACCCCACCCCACCCCACCCCACCCTCAAACTCAGTAGCCACAGCAGCTCCAAGCTCACCCCCAACTTCAGAAAGCGCCTGGCCTGCACTCCCAAGCGTGACCCCAACCCAAACCGCTCCAGCAACTACCCCGAACCGCTCGGACCGTCGCAAGCAGTGGCGGAGCCACCCTTTGCCATGGTGGGGCTGTTGCCCCACCTCAAATATTTTTACTAGCTATTAGTTGTGCTAAAATTTAACAATTTTATGTATAAATTCATAAAATTATTAACATCTTGCCCCACCAAAAATTTTTAAGAAAAGGGGCAACGATTTTGCCCCTCCCACCTTCGGGGGGCTAGCTCCGCCCATGGCCGCAAGCCTCGCCCACGGTCTTCACCTCCCACCCCCAGACCCCCTAGCAAGCTCTAGCCTCTACCCTAAGATTGTGTGTAAGAAATATAAGACTTTATGCTGTTTTTAAAAATTTTTTTAATAAAATAGGTATTTTGTACATGTTTATTTAAGTTTTAGGTATTTTTTAGATGTAAATTTAAAGTGGGTAGTTTTAACAATTAATACTATTTTATTTACGGACAAAAAAGTTCTTTATGCAGTCCTAATTATTCCTATCTCTTCCTATCCAAATTGTATAATTCCTAATTAAGAGAATATTATTTGTATGCTTCTCTTTTTTTTCACTCCTTTTGTATAATTAAACCATATATATATCGGGTTATAATTTGAGTGAAACGTAAATTTATTGGGATGTGACGCTGACTGTGTCGGTTAATATATAAAACGAAACTAATGCTTTTCCCTATTTAAATAAAAAAAAAAAAAACTAGCCATTTTAGGTTAGCTTTATTCTTTAAAATTACAAACAAATTTGATTTTATATATGCATATTTTATGTCTAGGATTTTTTTTCCTTCATTCCAAGTTAAATTATAATTTTCAAATTTTAAAATGTGCTAAACAACTCCTAGACTTATTACAACAATACTTCCAAAATATACAATATGAGAGAGAGTATAAACCAAAAATTAGCCGTTAAATTAATACCCTACTAAATTCAAATATTCTACTTAATACATATTTCAAGAAAAATATATGGAGTAGTAAATAAGAATAAATAAAATTTTGGCTAAGCTCATGAGTTTAATTATCTAATACTACTAAATCATATTAAGCTCTTTAAGCATTAATTTTTTTATGAATGTAACGTTCCCTAAAATTGATTTACCATTGTATTTACCTTTTCAGGATGCAAATACAAATGTGAAATTGGCAATGATATAAGGAAGAAATTAATTATTCTCCTTGATATTATAATTATTAATTATAAGCTGAATGATAGTAGGGAGTGTAGAAAAGTCAACGAAAATTAGGTTCAGAATATATTTGGAATTATTGGAGTCTCTATATTTGAATTAGTATTGGCGGTTGATGGGTGTCGGTAAATTTATGGGCCACGTGACTTTATTGATATTCAACTAATGAAAGGGACTATTGTGTATTTGTGTCTAATGTAACGGTAGAAGGTTAATATTTTGAAGTAATAAATTTTAGATTGGAGCTTTTCATAATGCGGTCTTTTATTTAAATTTAATTATATAAAGGGACCATTGCTACTCGGGAGCCAGAGCTCGGGCAGGGGGATTTTGCATTGAAAAGTTACGAAATTAGGAAGTGATGTTTTTAAACAAGAATCAAAGCTCGCATTAGGGAACTCTGCTAGGAATCCGTGCTAGAGAGTGTGAGTTATCGGGTGCAAGACTCTCATTCCTTATTTCTGATAGTTTTTATGCATCAGATTTATTTTTTATTTTGTATCCTATTTTTAAATTAAATACGATTTATTTTTTATTAACATAATGACTGTGTACTCCTCAATATGAATAACATGTAAGTCTGTGTTTGATATTTTGAACATGCATTTACCTGAAAAAACTATAATTTTCCAACATCAGAATGATGACCCACGAAACATTATAGTTGCATTTAAGTTTACCATTACTCTAGTAAATTAATTCAATTAGTTCCCCCTTTTCCTATAAATTAATGCAAATCAAATGTTAAATGATGGTAAGGTAAACTTAAATTCAACGAACTATCAAGTAAACCACAAAATGATTGCGCCCCATTAATTGTATGGTCAAAATTTATTGTTCAGCAGTCTTATTCAATCTTAAGATATAAAGTTGACTAACTAAATACTGCCATGTATAACCCTAAATTTCTTCGGCCAATCACATCTCAAGTTTAAAGTGAGCTATTATCTTCTTATCCGAGGGTGTTGTGACTTGTGAGGCAAAAAAGTTTCCTTAGTATTGTAATTAAGACATCTATAGGTAATTGTCGAATATTGAACACTTATGCTACGAGCATCGAATATTATATAAATTAACCTAAAATATATACAACACAAGTCATCACAACCATAGCTAATCATGCAAAGTATAGAAGAAAAAAAAAAGTGGGGAAATTTATCCACACCAACCTAGAAGAATGAACTTATCAAATGGAGAATGTATTATTTACTTTATTCGTGCACGAATTTATTATCTATTCTAAATCATTGTATACATAACAGTCTAAAGTATCAAATAATGGTCTACTAGAAAATTTCAGTGATTAGTATCACATTAACTCGAATTATAGCAAAAAAACGTGATGACTTTTTTTGTATTTATAGACTAATATGATTTGATATAACTTGAGTTTATTATCACGAGTAACAAAAAAGTAATGAATGAACCAAAGATTTAACAAATGAAGCTGGACTGTTTTAGCCTAACAAGACCATATGGATATATAATAGGCCCATTTATTTGAAATTTTGTAAAGTATTGGGCCTTATTCAAATTATTCCAATTGATTCACGCACGCAGCAGAACTCAAGATAAGAAGTGATAGGGAACATATTCATTGTAAATGAATGAGAAAATTTACCTGGATATGTATCAGGCATTAACTTGCTATTTCTTCCTTTTCAATCGCTGAAAATTAGGCTTTATTGGCTGGCTCGATAGCTGGACTTGATCTTCGACGTCACCGGTCCTATACGGTATCAGGGGCTTCTTCACAGGCCCGCACATATCAGCGGAAAAACTGCATGAGATTGTAGGGGAAGTTGTTTTTCTTTTTAGCTGCTTGGGGACTTCCAATCTCTCGAGGATTCTTGAAGTTTTCTCATCTAGTTGCCTTGTACTTTGTGATGGTGATGCAATTGTTTGATCGAGCTTTGGGTTTATAATTCGTGTGGGGGAATGCATGCTGCCAAGCTCAGTCACAATGAGTTGTTCCCACTCTTCTGCTACAGACGGACTGTTCCTCTTTTGTACTAGTTTAGCACCAGATTCTGAGGATTTATCTCCTGTAAAAATGTTGTCCACTGCCACCTTTGATGGTTCGGACTCTGAAGTTGAGATTTCTTCTTTGCTTTTAGGAAGTACTGCCCTGCAATTTAAAGTTGGCAATGCTTGAGATGCTGTAAAAGTTGGGCGATGCATCAAAAGAGCCCTAGAAAGCTTAACAGATTGTCCTGCTGATAATCACTGGTGCGGAGTGAACCAAAAATGGAAGGACCCGAGATTTTCATTATAAGTAGCTCTGAAGTTTTTTCAACACCAAACACAAAGGCATATTCTACATCTATGACCAGATGATAGGAAAATGAGCCTAGTGGCAAAATTTGGGAAAGCAATTGAAAGAAAGGAGATTTACTACGATAATATCCAACAAGGTAGAGAAATATGCGTACCCATATTGCAGGCTCTCTTTAACAAGCACATTTAATTTTGTATGGAAACCTCTCTCATACAGAACTGGATTGTAGTCTCTTACTTCCACCTGGGAACAAAATTGCATATCAGTGAAATTGCAAAACAGAAAAAGACACTATTGAATTTTGCTCCATAAAATTTGGTAACTTCACCCAAATGAATCAGCTGGGCTGTCATCTTTAGCTTGTCAGCACTAATATATAGGATATATATACGTCTGTGTGTGACGTATGTGTAAGATCAGAAATGACTAGCATAGTAGCATGTCATGAGAGGATGAAAGATTTAGTGATTACACGCCTTATTGCTTGCATATGTAAAAGCTGGTTTTCACAATACTTAAAAGTAGCATTTGCACCCACAGTCTTTTACTGTGTAATATATAAATAGTTATCAAAGAATTTAGACACCGAAGTTAACCTTTAGCAAAGAGGCTTGAGCTGCACTTTCAATCTCTGCACGTAGAGAAGAGCAAACCAGGTGAACATAAGAAGGCATGGGTAAAAGCTCTTCCGAAGCTGAAAGCCTCTGCACATTTACAAAATATATTGATTAGAAGCAGAGAAAAGCACAGAAAGTTAGATCAGCTTTCTAGGATTTGGAATGTCGAATTCTAGCAACAAAAATAGAAGGGATTAAAAACTAAATTTACAGCACGGTAGAAAAGGAGGAGAACTGACACTTGTGTCAGAATGAAATGGTCCTGAATTTATCAATCGCTGAGAATTTTCTAAACTTATCAACTGTTCCCAACAGATTAGTCAGGTATTAAGCAACATTAAAATGGTTAGATTCAGGCAGGTTTACAGATGAGATTGATGTTTTTTAAGGAGAGAAAATCGTGAAGACTATCCGAAGAAAACAATCTTGCCTCATTAATACAGGGCTTTCTGTACTAGTGCCTTAGAGATAATTGTGAATGGTTAAAAAAGGAAAAGAAAGTAACATGGACATCCATACTTTACCCTCAGAAGCATAAGCCCTTTGTCAGAAGGAAGAAGAACGTAATAGAAACGGAATGAGGTCTCCGTAGCACTTTCAACGTTACAGGTAGAAGAGCAAACCAGACCCTGGTCAAGGGAATTTAGAACTCTACATACAGCTTGAAAGACTGCAATGAGCAATAGAAGTGAGAGATGGAATCAGTGTTGGGAAAATAAAAAATATCAACACTGACATGAATAATATCTAAAGAAGATCAAGAGCATGCACGTTCACAGTTTAGCTCTGAGTTGTCACTCTCATCTGAATGGTGAGAAGTTGGAGTAACAAAGTATGTAGCACCTATTATCATCCCTGCCCAGATCAAATGAACTAGTTTAAAACTGGATTACCTGAAGTATTTCAGCAGCTAGTAATAAAACAATATTGGAGCCCAACTGCCAGTGATCTGCAGCAGTAATCAAGTATTCTAGAAACACAGAACCCATTTCAGGTAAAGAACCAACTTATCTCATGCACAACTATATTTCACAATGTAAAATGAATGCTTAAAAATAAAATAACAGAGATTGCATTAATGTGAACTTTAACCATTCGGACTTGTCAAAGACGAATGCATTGCAAAATATTTTGAATTACAAAATGCAAATCAAGGTTACATTAGAATTACATATCACAATGGCCATGAAGCTCAAGAATTTTGGACTTTCATATGCTATCCACAAAAGCAGAATCAGAATGATTAAAAAAATAGAAAAATGTAGCTATTCAAAATACACCTAATCTTTGATCCTGCGGGAATATAATAACTTTATATTAAGTAATCCCGGAAAAGTAATATGCAATTTTTCCTGGAAACAAACATACCTTCATCAAGTGATCCTAAGTTGGTCCTCTGAATGACATTGAAGTCAATAGATGAAACTTTTTTCATCTTCGGACTTCCATGGAAAGAGGGCATGTATAGTATTGTTTGCTCACCAACCCTCACAGAATTCTTATTTATATCTAAAGATTCAAGATTATCATTGGTTACGGGGCAAGAGGGGAACTTCTTGGCCTGACTCACATTTGAGTGATTCAATGGAATGCCATGACATCTGCACGTCTGCAAAAATAGAAAACGCTATGATGATACTCATTCAATATTCGATGATAGTACAGGTAGTGAAGCAAGCATATAAAGATAGGGTATCAGAATATATTTTTTTGTCTAATGCATAGCATTAGTAATCATGATATAGAGAGAGATTTATTTACAAACGAGGTTTGTTTTACCAGTCCTCATACACTGTTAGTCCAAATTAGTAAATTAATAAGGATAAGTATTCTTTTATTTGGGGTGTAGAAATAGCAAGGCAAGAAACATAGTAAAAGTGGCCAGACTATGTAATTTAGTCTTGGCGATTGTAATTTAGTTTTTTGCACGAGTGCATTTTTTATTCAGTTCATGTATTGGACCTATTGGTGATACCTGACAATAACTGAACTCATCGCCTATGGGCTTGAAAGAGGCATGTAAGTTGCAGGACATCTGATTGAGGCCGCTCATTAAACTAGTCTTGAAGATAAAATGAGCTTTGAGTAGGACTTCTTTGTCATCCTTTAATTCCTGAAGCCATCTTTTTGTTAGACCACACAGTACCTGTAAACCTGAAATTTTCAATTTGATAAAGATCTACATTAAAAGGGACAGAACTGAAGAGGATCGTACTCAAAATATAAGCCTTTTACAAGTAATGTTATACTCTTAGTCTTAGTATAAACCATCCTTTCCCTTCAGATACAAGATGTTCTCTGCTTAAAGTAACTGAGGACAAAACAAGGATGATTTTTATGGTTCCAGCTACACAAACTCCTTAGTCTAGGGATATCATTTTTTTCCTCCTCATATGAGAGGATATAAGTACTGTATTGCAACACTTTCAAGCAATATGTAATTTGTGATAAGGTGGTATATTTATAAGTCATACAGTGACAGCTATAAAATCAACAGAGAAAAGTGCATGTTGGAGATATATTTGATGAAACAGCCAACTGATATTTTTTATATTCTGATTATAGAATGTTGAGAAGAATGACCAAATGTTTCTTTTTCCTCATCTATATTGCAAGCTTGATGCAAATACTAATCTTGTTTCAATATATAGTAATAACACAAGTTGTCATCTATAAGTAGTGTAGAATTAAGATTTAGAATTTGTCGTATTATCTGATAGAATAGCAACAACAAAATAATAATGAAACTTTTATTGAATAACTATGGAAGGATAAAAACGAAAATAAGAACTCGTAACCGAAGTTACGCCCTCAGAACCGAAGTTCTGCCCAAGCCGAAACGAATAATAATTCCAATCTCTGATTTCTAAACACCAGCAATGACTTATTTATACTAATAATAAAACCCTAAGCCCTAACTAATTCAACTAAACATAAGTACTTAATTATTGGAACTAACTAATGGAAATACTAAATTTATGGTAACTGAATTCCCTTCTTTGTTGTTGCTATTCTATCATTATCATAGCTGTGCTTAACCTGGAACGCATGCCTGAAATGAGCAGTTTGTAAAAGAACCAATCTGCTTAACAAATTGGTTGAAATTCTCACTGTTGTCACCAAGTTGAGTTGATGTTTGCTCCAACAGAATAAATTCTATCAGAACACATCTGTCAGCTGCATCCTGAAAAGAAATTCACCAAAGTCTTTGATTAACAATTACAAAAAATATCATTATTATTGGTGTACAGGATGGACAGCTGAAAATTCTCACTGTCAAAGCCTTCATTGTTACAGAATCCAAGGCGCCAACAAGAGAAGAACTAATCAGAATCACTTTTCTTTCAATACTCTTATCTTGGCCTCCCCATCTGTAGACAATTTTTTCACTTAGAACATCTGTGAGCTTCAGGTCTGGTAAGAAATAAAATAGATTGCCGAATGTTAGGGAACCAATCAAATTAATAGCTAACCCCATAAATTATAATCATGTGGCTTAACATAAGAGGATTCAGCGCAAGGGAGAAAAATAAACTACATTACCTTTGCCTTCAGAATCATTAGATTCGGGGTAGAAAGTATCAAGTGGCAAATTGCTCAGAGCACGATGAAGGTCACGTAAGCTGAACTTCTCTTGGGGATTATATGCAATCTTCAGCTGCTTACAATAAAAGTTTCCACCTCTTATCATCAGTCTATTAATTACTCACTTTATCCAAAAATGGAAGGGTAACACTAACACTATAGCTATCTTAAAAACACAACAGTTTGGCACGCAAAGTGCATAAATCATACCGCACATCTCAACTAAAGCAAATGACTATGTGTCCCTATAATGATGTCAGGATCGGATAAAAGTGATGTTCTGTAACATAATCGAATAGTGAGGAGTTCCGAACATTCCAATCTTAATAATAAATCATACCAATACTAGTTCTCCAGCAATGCTTGGTGAACGTCAAATGGAATAATTTATATTATTGTCATACAGCATTCTGGATTTTATAATACTCGCAATGAGAAATCGAACACCGTATGAATACAGGAACATAAAAATTCACGCCATTATAATAGCTTTGTTAAAATTCAAACAACGCGAATGCATGATTTAGAATTATCGAGCTAAAATACCTCGTCAGAACAAGTAATTCGATTTCGCGTGATATAGCACAATCCAATCCGGTCAGGCAGAGGCTTCGACTTGGACTTGAACTGAGTGTCATCAGTACTAGTATCAACTTTCGGGCTCGAAATTGCGTAGTAATTCGCAAGCTGCAACAGTGACTGCCACAGTATGGGGAAAACAATCAAATGCAAATCGAATTTAGACACAATAATACCTCCCCAAAATTTCTGAGATATTTGATCTCCAGAGTCGAGAGAACTATATGTTATAAAGCAATCATTCAAATTGACTTGTTCGAGCATAATAAACAGGCGTATTTGTATATATTATCTTCGCACCTGCTTCAGATCTCGAAGAACTGGAGGCGATAAGCTCCGCAAATCCAATACGAAGCAGAGCAAGACCATTTTTCACTCACTTCCCTCCTTTCGCTTGATAGAATTTCTCCACAACGTAGAAATAATATGACGGGGAGATTACTAGCCGTTTTTATTTGTTTAGGAGTGTCGAGTTTTGGCGCGTAAGACCATATTTATCCGCAACCATTTCCCCAACCCAACCTTCCCACCTTTATATTATTATATTCACTTCTCTCTCTTTAAAAATTTATTATTCATCTCACCCACCCACCTTCATTTTTATAAGTTTATCAATGACCACAATCTCAACTCAACCTTCTCATCTTTATATTATTAAATTAATTTTTTATATATTATTATTTAATAAACTTTTTTTAATTAATTAATATTATAAATAAATAATTTAAATTTTTAAAAAAAACTACAAACTAATATCAAATTGAGAATTCTCAAATAAACATAGAAATTACAATAACTAAAACACGAACAATCAAAATAAACAACTGATTATTGGGATACATTGAAAAGATGAACACAAAAAATAGATATAAGATGTGAATGAAAGGAGAATAAGAAATGATTTCTAAATTGTGAATACTTATGCCAAAATTGGTCTCTATTTATAGAGGAAAAAATAATAAGAATTTTAATATAATTTATATATTTTTTAAATATATTATACAAAAGTTAAATTGATTTTATGATAATATTATGATAAAATATACAAGAACCAATCACACAATAACACGTATAATATAGATAGGAAAAAAAAAATGGGAAAATGGTGGGGGAGAAGGTCTGTGGACGCCTTCTCTCCCACCCACCATAGCCACCACTTTCTATTATTTCATTTTTTTTTAATTAGGTAAATGGTGGGTTGGCCTGTGAAGGGCGCTGATAAATTGAGTCTAATACCGTATCGTAACAGCGTTATCCGTTTTTATTCACTTACAACTTACAACAACATAGTTTAATAAAGTACGCACATCAATTATCTATATATAAAAACAAACTTTTTGAGTTGGTAGTTTTTTTTGGGAAATTTTAAAACTGTCAAAATTTGTGCCCGTACATCTAAACGAATGTTGTTTATTTGTTTATTAAAAAACAAGGTTCTGGTAGTTATTTTTTAGTAGTTTTTTACAGTTATTTCATATATGCATCTGCGAATAGACACATGCATCTCCAGCAATCTGATTACAACACACCGTTTAATAATTAATCCAATCGTCCTGCCTCCTCCTGCCTCCCGCTATATATATATCTTCTACTCAAGGGACCATTACATTACATCACTTAAATTAATCTATCACAATTGTTGAGTTTGGTGTAGAGGGGTTAGTGATGAATCGTGTGAAAATTAAAAACGCCTACCATCGACGTGCCGACGGGATTCTGATTGTTGCAATCTATGTTAGGGATGATGATGGCAGCGGAGTCAATGACTGCATGCGATTACGGAGTCCGTTCTCGTGAAGACGTTGGTGATTAAGTGCGGCAGCGGCTTCACATATGTCGTCGTCCCTATTTCAATCGAGGAAGCAAATCAATGGCGCCATTAACCCATA